>VNJO01012399.1:0-17306 GCA_008042535.1 Drosophila tani | reverse complement strand
TGTTTTGTCACAGAAATGATTTCGGCTTAAAAAGCGTCTTCTCGCTCAAGTACGCATACACACACGTGCTCACATGCGCATTCTATTTTTAGATTTTTACGCTCTCAACTGTGTGCTAGCGCGCTGAGAGTGAGAGAGGATAGAAGAGGAGAGGAAGATCGTTCGCCAGCGGTGAGAGAGGGACAGGAACTTCGCGCATTTTCGTGTAGGTCATGAATTGGTTTTACTCCGTCCCCGAAAATCCATAACGCGCCTAAAGAAGTATCACTTCAATAAAAAAAAGATCTATTTATTTATCTATTTGCCGTAGCACATGAAAAAATAGCATGTGCTCTGCTCTTATCTCGCTATCAATTTAATGCTACCGTTACTGCTACACAGAGCACAGAACTTTATTTTCTGCTATCGCTATTGCAACAGTTTCTCAAGCGACAAAACTGCGAGCAGAGCAGAGCACATACAGTCTCGTTGTTCTGCTATGGCTCTGCTATGGCTCTCGTCAAAAAGGAAGCGATAGCAATAGCAAAACGAAATACTACGAGAGTAGCGTAGCTTTTCAAACGCTGTAAGAATCCAATGGCACGAGCCAAGCGATATGTTTAGGTCCTCAGCAACTTCTCTAACGGTGATTCGACGATACCATTCCACGATGTGTGAGCAGGGGCGTTATCGTGGTGCAAGAGCCAATTTTTCTTCTTTCACAAATCCGGACGTTTCTGGCGGATTGCTTCGCGCAAATTGCGCATAACTTGCACTTGCACTTCTACCCTGTGGCAAGAACTCATGATGCACCACGTCCCTGCAATCGAAGAAACTGTCAGCAAAACTTTCACATTTGACCGAACTAGGTTCGTGAGGCAGCTTCCATTGAGAGGATTGAGCTTTGGTTTCCACGTCATAACCATAAAACCACGATTCGTCACTAGTTATGACCTTCCAACATCTCATTAGCAATGTTCATGATCCATTTTTTTTAATAGGGAAAAATCCAAGACAATCCAAATAACGTGCAATCTGTCAACACTTAAGGGAATATTCAAAATGGTCGAGCTTGTCGGCATAAATGAATGACATGAGTACCAACTTAACGCCACAAAAAAATCGAAATTCGAATATACGTAGCCCGCGAAAATTCAAAATTCGAACACACCTCGTAAATATACATATATATTAAGCAAAACTATTATTACTCCCTAATTAAATTTAATATTTAAAGGAAATGAAACGATTAAAAGTAAACATTATAGGGAATATATTTACAAAAAGTTTAGAAATGTATGTATTAAAATTTACGTTAATAAAAATAAAATAAATTGTTTTTCTGGGATATAGGCTGCACATAAATATATTAGCAAATGGTGGAATTTATGTTCCGTAAGGCTTACCCTCTTTAGAGGCCCAACGGTAGCTAGATGTTGTCCTATATCCTATCCTGAAGATACATATCATCCCATTTTATCAATATCTGTTGAATGTTGTGTTTCTGATAATATTGCAACTTCATCACTTCCAATTCGTTACAAATGTTTCCGTAAACCACAGTTTGATGGTTTATACCTATCTTTATCATAAATTGTTACGTCGGTGTTGTCGTGATGCCTCAGTTCTTGGGGGACATAGGGCTGAGGAAGTGGCCGCCCGGATAGCAGACACGATTTGTGCAGCAGAGCTCGCCGGATTTGGGGTGGGTTCTTTGGACGCCACTATCCTCTCCAAACGTAATCAGAACAATTATTTACGTGCCAGAAAAATAGAGGAAATCGTTTGTCAGTCTCTCTTTCTGTCCACACCTCCCACAAGCTCCAAGAAAGCTTGATCACAAATCCGATCGGCAGGGTTTTGGCTGTTTTCCCTCCCCATTCGCAAACTTCGTGCTCCTTTGGATCGTCGGAAGCCATGCCGTACGATTCCCCATTCGCACCACTGCCACTAGGTTTCGACCAGGACATGATTAAAATTCTGTTTACATTACAAATTTATTATTTGGTCATTAATAGGTATGTGTGGATGGTCTGGTACAGCAAATAATTCTGAATTCATTTAATATATATATATATATGTATGTATGATGATAGTTAAAAGTGGGGATTTGTCCCATAGAGCTTACCCTCTTAAGAAGTAAAACGGCGAGAGATCTCCCGGTCGAATCTTGGGTAGTGGAAGATGTGTTAACAAATAGTCATATTTATGTGCGTTGAACAAGAGATATGGGTATTAATTGTAAGCATTTAAAGACAAAAAAAACTTAAGAAAAAAATTATAACTTGGAGACACTTGGAGAGTGGAATTGTCGCTGAGCGTACACTGCTGGTGTCGTCTTCACTTCACTTTCCGGGGAAGTAAGGGGAGAGGTGCACACTTGTTAATGAATTTAAATGTATTTATATAAAGTGTTTCTCAGTTTCTACTTTTATTCACCACCACGGAAACTTGTGTTTGTTATACCCTTGCAGAGGGTATTATAATTTTGCCATGATATTTGCAACGCAGTGAAGGAGGCATCTCCGACCCCATAAAGTATATATATTCTTGATCAACATCACCAGCCGAGTCGATCTAGCCGTGTCCGTCTGTCTGAAATTTTAGCTGAAATTTTAGCATAGTCTAATTTCTTTAGCACGCAGTATATATGTCGGAACGGCCGAAATCGGACTACTATATCCTATAGCTGCCATAGGAATGATGGCGAAATTATTGTAAAAAAATTTTAACTTCTCTATTTTTAAACGTATTTCTATAAATTTTGATATATAGCAGTTATTATGGTTCTAAAATGTAAAATTCTACATGTAAGATGTAAAATTTACAAAATTTAATATATTTTCAACATTACTAAAATGGATCGATTTTCAATGATTAAATTGCAGACTGCAAGGGTATACAAACTTCTTGATTTGTATGTAATAGACTAAATAACTTCCTAACTTACCATTGTATTTGTCCATTATATGCAAATAAACATCACTGCTTTCTTGGTTTTAAACGGCATTTTCGCCAATAGTTTACGAAAACAGAGAACCGTTATAATCACCTGTTTGCAAATTCAGCAGCCGAATCTTTTTGGGTCGTTCCCTATACGGGTATATATATCGACGATAGTTTCAGTCGTTTTGCAATAGTAAGTTCATTAAAAAATGCTCTGGCGCCTAATACCGTCGCTCCGCCGATATTTTTGTGATTCGGCGGCGGCGCGTTAAACAAGACAAAAATCGGTGGCCGCGGCGGCGTGACGCGGCGGCATATATATATTCATTTATAAATTTACTATGATGTCATACAATCGATAAAAGCTATACACAGACGGCTCTAAATCCGATAGCGGAGTAGCCTTCAGTGTAACTTCCACACAACATATCATAACCCAGCAAATGCTCCCTCCTTATTCCTCTATTCTCACTGCTGAAATATCAGCAATTCTCTACGCATGTAGATATGCGGGAAAACAAAAAGGAAAATTTTGCCATATGCTCAGACTCACTAGCAGCTCTTACAACACTAGAAAACCCTAACAACCTTAGTTACTACACACTAGAAATTAGGAAAATTATATCAAAATACAAACACAAATTTACTCTGATATGGGTCCCTGGACACTGCGGCATTATTGGAAACGAGCTTGAAGACCAAGCTGCTAAGCAAGCACTTACATTCCCATTACTATTAGAAAAAAACCACAATATACCAGATACGCTCAAATACATTAGTTAATACATGAAAACCCAATACGAGCTAGTTTGGAACAACACATCTCCACACTACAAGCTCATCAACCCAAAAAAGCAAAACAATATCGAAACTTTGAACCCAAGAATCTCCCGAATAGACATCATAAAATTTATGAGACTTCGAATTGGACACACTAAACTGACACACAGCCACCTATTTGACAAAACACCTCATCCCACATGCCAACCATTCAATCATAACCTATCCCTACACCACATATTCTTAGAATGTCCCCTTTACACAGAACATAGACAAAAGCTCCTCCAAAAAACCCTAGAAGAAAGGTAGATCCCAAAAATATAGTTACAACAATTCAATTTCTGAAATCCATAAAACTTTACAATAGCATATAAATTTAATCTTACTTTAAGTAACTAGAATTAATCGAAACATTCATATATATGTAGACTTGTTATCATACATATTAACTATTTGTACTATAAATTCCATTGTTAAACCAATATTGTTACTTATTAAAATATAAGATTTAAGCAGAAGGCCATTGCAGCTATTGCTTAACACAAACCAAAAATTGCCCGCACTTTGTAATTGCCGGTAATTTCTTTATAATAATAATAATAATAAAATTACTTACCATTACTTTTGTAGGTAACTCATCTTCGCTAACATTCATACCATATAGATATTGGGTAATAAGGAGAAATTCAGCATAAAGAACGACAAAAAAGCTTGATCGCATCATCGAACGACGTTGATTAGGTATCATCCATAAAATATTGGCCCATATTAAAAGAACAAATGTCAACCAACTGTGATAAACAATTGACCAAATCTGAAATTGAGATTAAGACAAATATTTGTTACAAATATCCAGTCTTGGCATGTCAAACGTGTTTTAGAAAATTTTTAAGCACAAAATAATTTCCCTTTCAAGGAATTAAATATCAAAATGTAAAAAGGTGTTTTAAATTGAAAGCTCTGTATGCACATTCAACCATCATAAAAGTTTAAAACTAATTACGTAGCCAGGTCGTGCTATAAACGAAAACATAAATATGTACACACACGAAAAGAATTTGGTGCACTTAAAAGAACTTAGGATGAATAAATAACTGGAAATAAGTGCATAGCAAATGTTCGACCTATATTTCTGTTCATATAAATAATTTTTACCAAAAACAATAAACTTGCCAGTGCAATTTGTAAACATTTTGCAGGTGTAAAAGTGATTATCTCGACGAATAAGCTAAGAAAACGAATGGGGTTTTCCATACTTATGACTTACTATCGCTGAACGACTAAAACTATTGCCGATTTATTTAGACGTAACGGTACGTTTTTGAAAACAATTGTGGAAAATTACTTTTAAATCCAAGAAAGCAGAGGTGTTTGAGCTGGTAACAGCTACATAAATATTTGACTTGCTTTATTTGCATATAATGGACGAATAAAATAGTAAGTTAGAAAGTTTTTTACTCTATTACATACAAATAAAGTGAATTTCCTTTTTTTAAATGGGACAGCTGTTTTCCATTCGATAAATTCAGTATATAAAAAAAGATTTGACTACAAAATAGCAATTTATCTTTAAAAAAGGCTAACTTAAAATTTGTCTCCGCTTTCAGAGAAACAAGCGCTAGTAAATACAGCAATGACAATACCGTCCTTAAAACAACCTGCTACAGTTGCATAATTGGCGAGGCTGAGAAATTGGCTGACTCCCGAGACATGGTTTTGGGCACCATTAACGACGACAAACGTCATTTGTTTTAATTTTTTTATGACAGTTGGAGGTGCCTAAGGAAAGTTCACTTCAATTAATAAATATTCTCAAGCTAACTTAAAAAAGAATAGAATTAAGAGAAAGAGAGCTATACTACAATTTTTATACCCGGTACCCATAGGGTACAAGGGTATTATAAGTTTGTGCCAACCGAGAATGTATATAACAGGCAGAAGGAGGCATCTCCGACCCCATAAAGTATATATATTCTTGATCAGTATCACCAGCCGAGTCGATTTAGCCATGTCCGTCTGACCGTCTGTCCGCCTGTCCGTCTGTGTGAAACAACAGATCTCAGAGACTATAAGAGCTAGAGTTACCAAATTTGGTGACAACATTGGAATCTGTTGCACGCAGATCAAGTTTTTTTAAAATTTGACCACGCCCACTTCCGCCCTCAAAAATCATAAAAAACGTTAAATAAGCTATACTCGTTTTTTCGGGTAAAAGTTAATAGATACAAAAAATGAATAAAATAGAGCGGACGTTTCCTGAAAATTTCAGTTAAATCGGATGAAAACATGGGAGATATTAGCACTAAAGTTAGAATTTTAACACACCGCCCTAAGGCACTGCTGTTGCAAGCTGTAGCCGACAGGTGGCGCATTCGAGCCTTGGCAGTGCGATATAATGGCGCCAACTGCAGAAGAAATGACAATAGAATATAGCAAGAAATGACAAAAATTAACATAATTCATTTTTTGACGCCGATCGATCGGTTTTTTATGTGTTCCTATAAAATGTATCATTCATATTTAAGTATGATATTAAATTGTTTAGGTCGGGATCTAATTCGAGAGGCGATTTATTTTAAGAAGTATCGAAGAAGTCTATTATAATGTATGCACAATTTTAAATTGCCATTTAGTGTGAAGCGCAAACGTTTAGGTACCGGGTATCTCACAGTCGAGCACAGTCGCCTGTAGCTTTCTAACTTGTTTTCTATTTCTTTTGGTGTTGTTGACGGAGTATGGGTTATAGTTACAGATGTGTAATTTTGTCTTATAAATTTCTGATCGAAATTTAGGTCTGTATGGTTGATGTAAGAGGGTTGTTGCTTCCCTTTTCCTTGTTTTTATTTCTCTTTTAAGGCGCGCGATGGCTTTCCTATATTCCATTATTGTTTGTTGTGTTTTTTGTTTTTTGAGTGCTTTCCATTTTTCGTTTGGTGTAGGTCTGATAGTTTTCGTTTCCACCAGGGAACTTTGTGAGAGTGTGTTTGGCAATGTTTGTGGAATCGTATGTTGTGCACTTTGTATGAGTATTTTGTTGATTAATGCAGCTTCTTTGTTAATGTTGGTAAGGGGGGCATATGTCGTTAATGTTGTAACTGTGAGCTGGATTTTTTTCCTAGTTAGTTTCCTTAAATTAAAAAAATGGTTTATTTTGGTAACTGGTGGAGTTTTTTGAGAAGAGAGTGATGAGGATTGGAAAGTGGTCACTCCCACAAATATCATCGGCTGATTGTGGAGGTGTTGCATATGTGGAGAATGCTATTTTATAAGTAGTAGAAGTTCATTGTATATACCTTTATATTCCATTGTATTATTTTTAATGACATTTATATTAGAGGTTTTTATGTGCTTGTTTTATATTACTTGCGGTGAAACTGTTGAGTTTTGTGTCCTTTGCTTTCAGTGTTTTAGAGAGTGTGGATTTATCTTTCGTCTGTTATTCGTGTGTGCAGTCAATTCCTGATGTCGTGGGTTTTTCAAAGGCATGGTTTGTGTGGGGATGCATTTCTTATTCGGATAGGTCATAGGTTAGGGAAGGTTTGTTAGCGAGGTCCACAGTCGATTTCGATTTTCGAATATTAGAAGTCCCAATTGCTAATTGAGTTCCGTGATTCTTAAGTGCCATAAACTGAACTGAACTTGAATAGTTTTTCTATGTACTTATTATACCAAGTACCCAATAGGGTACAAGGGTATTATAAGTTAGTGTCAACCGAGAATGTATGTAACAGACAGATGGAGAAATTTCCGACCCTATAAAGTATATATATTCTTGATCAGCTTCAGTCGACTTTAGCCATGTCCGTCTGTCCGTGTAAAACAACAGATCTCAGAGACTATAAGAGCTGGAGTTACCAAATTTGGTGACAACCTTGGAATCTGTTGCAAGGGATCAAGTTTGTTTTTAAATTTGGCCACGCCCACTTCCGCCCTCGTAAATCATAAAAAACAGTATATAAGCTATAGTCGCTATATAAGCTATAGTTCCGGCTTAAAGTAAGTAGATATAATAAAAAAGTAGGCATTCGCGGACGTGTTCTGAAAATCTGAGTAAAATTAAATGATAACCATGGAAGTAAATAAACTTTCTGTGTATGCTTTTTCTTCTTGTATGTTGTTTCTAGCAACATCTGTATTTTCTGTGTGTTCCTCAACATGTTTCTAGCAACATTTGTCTTCATTTGTCAACATTTTTTTTTCCATGTACATGGGCTATTTAATTTCACCCACAATGCTTTGAATACCGAGTATCTCACAGTCGGTCACACTGTAGCTTTCCTACTTGATAATCTTCAATCCTCCAACTGAACCCTTCACGAGGGTGCCGGCTGGGCAATGGGCCCTGTATTATCCCGGGCAACGAGTAATGCAATGCCGCTTGCTCTGTCCACGCTAGTGCAGTGTCTAGCTAAGGCAACGGTTTAGTTCCTGCGGCCCCCCAAAGCCGGAGGAAATGAACCAGTAGCCATGGTTGGAGGTGTCTAGTGGTAGGCTTAAAACGTAGTGGGTGGTTCCCCGGAAAACGAACCAGTATGAAAGGAAAAAAGGAGAAAACCGGGGCTGGAATGTCAGTCAAAACGTCGGTGGAAGGCGTGAGGGAGACAGGATTCTCCGCTCGCCAAAACCAGGCCCCAGATCCCTGCGCAGGGACGGGCCGAAGCGTTCAAGCGAGGGGATAAATGCAAAGGCGCAGTATAAGGTTGCTCTTAAGATTCAAAGCCGGCTCCAGGACAAGCCCACCCTCTCCAGTGAGGAGAAGGAAAAGCTGGCCTGGGCTGAGCAAAGCTGGCCTGGGCTGAGGTAGAGACAATCTACCTCAAATGGCCTCGAAAGGTGGATTCGCCAACAAGGTGGAGGAGATGCTCGCAAACAAAAGGCAACGCTCCGAGAGCGCAGTCAAGGATACTCTGGTGAGCAAGGGGCAACGCGGGCCCAAGGAGGCGGACCCTATACCAAAGGCGAAGAAGCCAACGAAAACGAAGGTCAGTGAGGTGACCAAACGACATCTGATCGTGGCACTCATTGACCGGAGTGACGAAAACGGCAAGATGACAGAGGCGCGGTGGAAGAAGGTGCACGCGCGACTCGTGGAAACGCTGTTTGCACGGATGGAGGAGGACCCCAAGGCTCCCATGTCCCCATTTCATGCTACCGGGTGGCTCAATGGGGTTAAAATCCTATAATGCATGGACGACCCGACTCGGAAGTGGTTGACGCAAACGGTTGGGCAGTTGGAAGCTTTGTGGGAGGGGGCCTTACTGGAGGTGGTGGACATAGAGTTAATCCCATCCATTCCAAAGGCGAAGGTACTCTTCCCCATCGCAATCCAGGGGACCGTGCGCCCAAGCTGCTACAGCGACAGAACTCAGACATCCCGACGGAAGACTGGAGGATCCTCCATCTTGGGAGCCCATTACCCAATGAGGGGGACCATTGCGTGATCACTTAGATCAGCAAGGAGGCCATCCATCATACGGGAAGATGGCGTGGGGCATGGGTAGTGTCTACCTGCGCCTCAAAAAGCGCCACCCCGCAGACAAGGACGCACACACAATGCAGGCAGGCGAGGTGGAGAAGGACTTAGGTCAGGATACCATTGTAGACGCCGCCCAGGACTTATCGCTCGGAGGCTCGGATGAGGAGGATGACGTTGACCTGACAATCATAGTCAACCCGTCGGGAGGTGAGCATAGTGCCCATGCCATTGAGGGTACTGCAGCTCAACCTCCATAAGAGCAAAGTCGCATCGACGGAAGTCCTGATTGCCATGGAGCACGGGGCCGTCGACACAGCCTTGGTCCAGGAGCCATGGATTGTCTCGGGCAATTCTGTGGCCGGACAAAAGTCCTCAAACTACAATGCACTCTACACACCACCGGTAAGCAGGAATAGAACCGCCGTACTCGAGCGGAAGGTCATCCACGCTAACCTTATGTCTCATTACAGCTCTGACGACCTGACGCGAAGCGCCTTCTGGTAGATTCCTGCTACATGGCACATGACATTTCAGCTCAGGAACTCAGGAGCCTAATAGAATTCGGCCCGGAAGACCAGCAACTGCTCGTGGGTGCAGACGCCAACGCACATCACAGCGTGTGGGGGAGCTCCGACATCAACGACAGAGGTGCGTCAGTTTTAGAATTTATTGAACGGATGCACTGAGGATTCGGATGCCTATGCGCACGTAGCCATGCTACAGGTGACCAAAGGACGGATCACACCATGTCTCTCTGCAATATACACAGCTTGCTTAAGTACGGGCTATATCCCTATCCAATTGAGGACCTCTCGGATTGTCTTTCTGCCGAAAGCAGGAAAGTGCAGCCACATGAGCCCCAAGGATTACAGACCGATAAGCCTCACCTCATTTTTACTAAAAACACTCGAAAAACACTGCTGGACCTACACATCAGAAATAATGAAGGGAGACTAATGTCGACCAATTAGCATGCCTACACCAAAGGGAAATCAGTGGAAACGGCTCTGCATTCGTTAGTAGCCACTATAGAGAGAGCTCCACATAATAAGGAATATTCTCTCGGAGTGTTTGTGGACATATCCGGAGCATTTAACAAAGTCAAGACAGAGACCAGCCCGCATCCTGCAATCAACCTCTGGATAAGGAAAACTTCTAAGTTGCAGGCGGTGCAATCCGATTGGGGCACCGCTTCCATTGTGAAGGGGGCGGATAGAGGCACACCACAAGGTGGAGTTCTGTCGCCCCTTCTATGGAATATGGTGGTGGACGACCTAATCAAGAGATTCGAAAGGAAAGCCCCAAAAATAACAACGTATGCCGATGACATAATTATTACGGGAGTCTGTCCATCGAGTCTCAGCTCTATCATGGAATTAACACTCAGGGAGATATGTGAGTGGGCGGAGATGGTAGGACTCAGTATCAACGCGGACAAGATGGACCTCATTCTCTTTACCAAAATATACAAGGTACCGCTATGGATCCCCCCGAAAGTCAACTCAACCAGGCTGACCCCGAAAACACAAGTCAAATACCTCGGCATAGTACTAGACAGCAAGCTAGCACGGAAACCCAAGGTAATGGAGAGGGTGAAAAATGCCACCATAGCGCTTTTCGCATCCAAGAAGATGCTTAGCTGCACATGGGGCCTATCACCTGCTCTACTGTATGGAATTTACATATCGGTGGTGCGTTCGACTTTGCTGTATGGAGTCTTAGTGTGGTGGCAGGCCACGGAAAAGAGGACGTACAACAGCCTTATGGAGAAAACTCAGCGGCAGGCACTGCTCTGCATATCAGGGACACTGAAGTCTACCCCAACAAAAGCGCTCGAAACTATACTCGGAATCGACCCCATAGATATCCACGCGCAACTTACTGCAGGAAAGGCAGCACAACGCCTAGTTGCAGAAGGAAACATGTCGCTACAAGGATTCGGGCATAGTTCAATTGGTCGAGACATGATCAGTATATCTGACTACATGATACTCAGAACTTACCCGGATGTCAAAACAACAACATTCATAGGACCGGACGACTGTGTTTCTTTTATTCACTTATTTTTTTACTCAAAAATTTACTGATGAACACTTGTTTTTGCGGATGATCTTAGATCTGTTTAGCTGCAACAGAATGTCTTCTAAATAATTTTATTACTTACAAACAATACTTCATCAAAGCTTTTTTTGCTACAAAGTTCAAATTTTGAGATTATGTCCGATGAGAATGATTTACATACCAATATCCTTATACCTAATGGCTACCGCTAATAATACATTATAAGTGGTAATAAAAATATAAAATAATGACGAATGTTTACTTTTCATACTTACCATCATTATGATATTTAGCAATATATAGCTATTTTTATAAATAATTGAAGTTACATCAATGACCATGTAAAAAAACTGTTCCAGCATAGATGGAACCGCGTCAGTGTATATTTCATCATTTTTCTTATTTAGACTTTGGGAGCCCGTTAAGACATCAATGGACTTTGGTCCTAAATTCATACGAATGGCGTTAAAAGTAAGCTCATACTGTGAACGCCCTATTAGGCTTAACGTAGACACAAAATATGCAAGCATTAAAGCTATAGGGCTTAAATAAGAATCCAAATGCAAATTAACGTTCAATTCAAGAGTTTTTCCATTCTTATTTTCTTCATAAAGGCTAAATAAGACTTCCATTCCCATAACTCTATTAATTGAGTAATAATTTTAGTTTCAAGAAATGGAGCTAACTTCGGAAAGCCGAAGTTTTAATATTCTTGCAATTGGATCACTGAAAATCGATCCAATTGGCATTTACCTATATATTTTACACTTTATATTTTCATATACATTTACCGATTTTTCCTATGCACTATGATTTTTTTCTTTTCTTTTGCATAAACTCTACATTTTAAGCAATTAAATTGATTTTGTACTTTGGTATGATTTTCCGGTATGATTGGTATGATTTATGTTATGTTGTATGTATGTTTCTTGAAACATGTTAAGCAACACGCACAAAATAATAAGCATACCCATCAACTTTTTGTTTAATAACTTCCATGTTTATCATCCTATTTTACTTAAATTTTCAATACACGTCCGCGAATGCCTACTTACTTATTTTATCAATTAAATTTTAGCCTAAAATGACGACTCTAGCTTATATACCATTATTTATGATTTTCGGGGGCGTTAGTGGGCGAGGCCAATATCTAAAACATACTTGAACTGCGTGCAACAGATTCTAATGTTGTCACCAAATTTGGTAACTCTAGCTCTTACAGTCTCTGAGACCTGGTGTTTCACATGGACAGACGGACATGGTTGAATCCACTCGCCTGGTGATGCTGATCAAAAATATATATACTTTATAGAGTCGAAGATTTCCCTTTCTGCCCGTTACATACATTCCCGGTTGTCCCTAACTTATAATACTCTTGTACCTTATGGGTACCGGGTATAAAAAGACTATCTGCAAAATTCAGGTAACTCAAAAACTGAGAGACAAGTTTGCGTAGAAACGGATAGACGAACGACGGACTGACGGACATGGATAGATCGATTTGTCTGAAACAAGAATTATATATACTTTATGGGGTTGAAATTCCGTAAATATATAGAATTTCGTATCATATATCATCCTATTTCATATTTATATATCATCCTATTAATTGTTCGATCGTTCCAGTGGCAACTATATGATATAGTTGTCTGATCGTACCCGTTTCGAATAGAGAGAAGACTGACTGACGGACCAACAAACGAACATTCAGACATCGATAAATCGACTAGGTTGATCAAGAATATGTCTTCTTTATGGGGTCGGAAATGACTTCTTGACTGCATTGCAAACTTATGACTAAAGACTAAAATTATAATATGCTGAAATGGTATAAATAAAGATAATGCATTTACCTGGTCCATATTGAATTAATATCAATTGATTTTTGTAAAATGGATAATTGATAGGCAAATATGCAAATTATATGTAATAAGAGTGCCACAACCATAAATATTAAAGGATAGTACATCCCCCTAAAGGAAAACAAATGAAGAATTTAAATGTAACTACGTCTGACTTAAGGCAGTTACCGGTGGAGTTGGCGATATAGTGCCCAATATGTGCCGGCTATAATGAACATCAAAAAATATAAACTTCCGGGCAGTGAAGGTCTCAAAGTTGCAGCAAAGTAAAGTACAATAAGAGTAAAAATAGGAGCTGTTGAATTTCAAAAACAACCTCACTTAAGAAATCATATTATTGTTTATAATATTTATAAACTTACATGTCCTCAGAACGGATCGAATATATACAATAATCAATATGCGATTCATCTCAGCTAACTTTAAAGTTCCAGATAGGTCTTGACTTTCTTTCATAATGTCATTATCCGTTAGATATGTTTTTTTCTGCCTTTTATGGAAAATTTTTAGAAAAATTAAAATGATAATCGTAATTAGAAATACAATAATATCTGGAAGTATCCAATGCGCTATAGAACCAAAGCTAAACAAATATGAATTAGTTAAAAATAAACATATTTACATTAATATTACCTTAGTCCTTTAAAGTACAGAAACCCAATCTGACGCAAAATAAAAGCAGTAGATGTTTTAGAGCTTAAATCAATAAAAAATACATTTGTCAAATTAATTAAAATATGTCCAATTAGAAATATTATACTTAAAATGCAAAGAATTATAATAAATGCATTTAAAAGAGCAAGCTGCGTATGACTCTTTTTTTTTAGAATCCAGGGAGATAAGAAAAACATTAAAAGGTATAGAAAAGATATCCCAACCGGTCGCACCAGGGACACTAAACAATTAAGATATTAGTTGAATTAGTTAGAAAAGAACAAGTCTTACCAAATATTAATGTTAATGGCACTATAAAACGCATTAATATATACAGCACTAGCTCAGCCATCTTCATGAAAATTCTTAACTTAGAAAAAATGTGAGCTTATTATTATTTTTAGAAAAGTCCGTTTATGTCTCTCTGACATTCGACAAAAAAGTGACTAGACTTAGTGAGAGACTGCTGAATTCGTAGGCTTATGTCGTATGCGCATATATGTATGTATGCTCACTGCAACAAATGCAGTGCAGTAAATTGTATTTATATATGACAGAGCCCTTACATACGAGTATATCTGAATTTCAATGGCAAGTGTAACCTAATAACTCGCTTATGCAGTATCCCCATAATTGCAAGGTCTGCATTTCTGCAATTATGGTAGGCACACATACATACTCTCTCACACATATATATGAAATGTTCATATCCCCGCAGTTCTGCCTGTCCCCGGTGACCGCTCTGTTATAATTGCATTCTATTGATCAGTTTCGTCTTTTAAATCTCTAACTAGTCTGCTTGAGATTCTGGTATTATATTTATTGAAAAGTGGATAGATTTCCTGAAGTTGACCTAAAGTTTTTTCGTCTGTATGAAATCCGTTAATGACAGACGGGTTGAGTCTATCTCTTAAAATTTTTAATAAGATTTCTGAATTAAAAATTAGTTCTGTAATAATGTGTCTATGGTACGTGGGAAAAACAAGTTCGAATGTATAGGAGGGTGTCTTTCCTAAATATAATAGTATTTGATTTTTAAAAACATTTACTGGTTCTTCTGCCATTGGTATTAGTCTCTCAGGAGAGCTAAAACTGCTGTGAATAGTGCCTGTTAGTGTGTTTACTTCCCCTCGCGTTTGAGCCGAAGGCCTAAGCTGCTATGGCTCCAAAACCACTGTTAGAGCTTAGTTTAATACTAATTGTTAGCATTAGATAAATAAAATAAATAAATTATGTGAAGGCAAAGCTATTATTATTTCAAAATACCTTTCAAACGACATATAGCACGTTTCTGTAGCTTTAGTCGTTTAGAAGTTATGGGCGCGGAAAATCTAGCTTTTTTAGCTGTTTTCCCGCCAAACTAGCGGAAACCCCAAAAAGGCGTAGAACAAAAAATGTTCAGCTCGAGCTGTTTTATAAAATAAAAGTAATTCCTGGACTTTAAAGCAAAGAAATCGACACACAAACAGACAGACAGACAGACAGGCAAACAACAGGACAAACATTTTCATTTCGGAAAGGCCGTTAAAATCTTGTTTATTGAATATCTTTTGAACGGAGTATCGGATCAGGATGATCGAGGTGTCATTCGACGCGTATTTAAAGGTAGATCACAACAAAATTTTGGGATTTTTGCTCCACCGGCCCCAAGAGCTCAAATTTTCCAAATTTTCAATTTCGCACGTTCACTTTCATTTCTCCTAAACTAATCCGTTTTTGAATAATCTTAGTATGCTGTTTCAAAGAGGTTTACAATATCTTTTGATCAATATATAAATGGTTCTGATCAGACTATCGTAGCAGATTTTCAATTCTACGGCTGTATATAGTAGTCTCCCTGCGCACCACAGTCACGGTGCTCATCGTCACTACGTGGACTGCCGTCCACAGTGATTGAAATGTAACCTTCCTGCATATTTATTTGAGCGTTGATTTCGCGAAGTGTATCATTTCCTATAATAGCATCGAAAGATTTTAATGAGGGTAGTAAAAAGAATTTAACAAATGTATCTTTTAAGTCAAATGGGTTGGCAATTGTGTGGTGTGTGATGTGGATATCTCCGGCTACGGAGCTTACATAAAAATATTTATTATTTTCGATTGGTTTTTTTACCAATCGCGGTTGGCAAAAATCCTATAGCTGAACCCTCCACGAGGGTGCCGACTGGTAATGGTGCTCCAGTGTCCCTAGGGACGGTACCAGCTAAGATCTGGGATTCGCAGTCTGGGGCGGAGCTTTTTCCATAGCTATGCCACAGGCCTCTTGTTAAAAAAATAGCCCAGTCGCAAACGGAGCATCCGGACACCTGGCGCCCTCCGGATTAGCCAGCCTTACCTCCCGTATTGCGGATCTCTGCGGGAGGTGGACCACCCTTTCTTCGCCACTCGTGGGAATTATTATGTACCGAACAAACAGCAAAGACAAAAAGGAGACCGGAACTCTCAGAAATCCGGCGAGGACCGAGGGTCCTACCCCAAAGACGGAGGTGACTGCACCTAAAGTCGACCCAACGGCAGACACTGCCTCTGGAGAAATAACAGAGCTCACTGGAGCTAAGGTTAACTCCATCCGGCGAAACAGCAGCCAACTGGGCTAAATCGCCCCATGGTCAGAGGCAAGGCGGTGACCGAAACCAACACCCCTGTCACCTCGAGCGACCAGCAATGTGCTACCACAAGCGCAGCTGTAGCTCAGTCAGGTGCAGGGGTGAAGGGAAGGTCTGCCGCAAGCAAGGCCAAGTTGGATAGGTACGAGGAGAGGAGATCCGCCGCGGCCATCCTGAAAAGACAGGCAAAGAGCAACATTGCCACCCCCTCAGCGGATTGGCTCAAGAAGCTCGAGTGGGCTCAGTCGGTGTTGCCAAACTTTATTCTGGAGAGACCGAAGGAGGACCATAAGAATCCTAAGCGGCAACGATCCCAAGAAAGCGCGGCTCAGAGTGCCCCGAAGAAGGTTCGCACGCACATGCCAGTAGCGGCGAACAAAAGTTTCGCGGAGATGGCCAAGGACAAGATCCTCCTAGGAGTCCTGGACCAAGGCGATACGGAGGGAAGAATTCCGAGGAACCAGTGGAAGTGGGTCGAGGCAGCACTGGCTGCACACTGCTTCGAGGTGCTGGAAGCGGACCCTGGACCACCACCAATCTGCAAAGATGCAGGGTGGTATCAGGGCAACGTCAAGGTGATGGCGTGTGAAGGGTCTAGGTCGGCAGAGCTACTGAAAGCAGCCGTTTCTAGACTGGGTGAGGTCTACCCGGGTGCCAAGCTAGTCGCTGTCGACTGGAAGGACATCCCGAGCAGGCCAAGAGCCGTCATATGGGTCCCGTCCTCCTTCAAGGAGCCGGAGAAGATCCTTTTGATGTTGCAGAGGTGCAACCCCAGCCTGCCATCCACCGACTGGAAGGTGGCAAAGGTGGAAGAGACGCAGGGACCATTGCGTCAGGTGCTCCTCATCCTTAACAAGGACTCTACCGCACCCATTGAGGCTATGCACGGAGAGCTAAACTTCGGTTTTAGCTCGGTGCGTATCCGGGTGTACAAGTCGGACA
>VNJO01012398.1:0-15438 GCA_008042535.1 Drosophila tani | reverse complement strand
TTAGTTGTTGTTCAGTCTCTGGGTTTTCGTGTGTGTGTGTGGAATGTGTGGAAACGGTTTACATTGTACTTAGCGCAAGGCAAGAGTTAAATGTATTTCCAGGGATTTTCAGTGCCCAGGATTTTCAGCTGTCGGATTAACGGAGTTACTATGACATCGGGCTTCGGTAGCGTCGTTTTGCGGTTTAACTGCGCAACTTTGTCAGCGAAAGTTGTTTTAATTACAGAAATTTAATTAAATTTTTAATGTTCTGATAATCTAGTTAAAACGATTGCGAGAAAGTGAAGTGAAAGTTTTAGGAATACCCAAGCTTATTAGGGATTTTGACATTTGGAACATATTAAGGTTATTTAGAGAGCAGGAAGTGCTACCATAAAACTAAAATTTAATTAAATATTAAATCTGTGTGGTTATAATCTATGATGAAAATAAAATGCGTTTCCGGTGTTTCTATCTGATAAAATAATTTAATTTAAAGATTGCATGCTTAGAACCTAGACATTTTCATAAATTATTGAAGGTTTGACAAGCGAAAACTAAGTCAAAAAGATTGTTATTTAAATAATAGAATTTATATTTGTATTTATTCTTTTTAAAAACATTTTAAACCAATTCATCAGTTTGTCTAAACGATTTAAATAAAATAAATTATAAAAGAAACCCTTTAAAAAAAGTGTTTTTTTTGTTTATTTAAGGTTGTACATATTTACTTTTACGTCCAATCTAAAATAAATCTTTACCCCTTGAGCTTGGGTCCCCGTCACGTATGAGCAATGTGCCGCCGACGTCATATATCACAATCCTTTCAATCAGCTCGAAAAGAACATACTCAAACTGAAACCAATTTCCCCTGCCACGCTTTATTTTAGACCCATTTCCCACAACAATTACCCTTTTAACGTACACAAATTTCACATCACGTATACGCCCTGTGGACCGCCCATCCGTTTGAAAATTGGTCGTAGGGGTTTTTCGGCTATTCACCGAAGGATGGAGGGGTATGGACTTCCATGCAAAGCTAAACGTGCAGCAACTAACAACTAAATTTCATTAAACCGCAGCGCACAAATTGAACTACAACAAACCCACCGCCATCACATAGACCATCGCCGACACCGCCGCTGCCGCCATCCTCATCAACATCAGGATCAACAACTACGGCAAAAACAAATGCCGCCGGAGGGAAATTTAAGTGCCTTCGGCGACCAAACGAACCAATTTTGTAGCGGCCATTTCAGGGAGCAGCCAGGGCTTAAAAGAAATGAAAAAAACCCGAAAAACGCCCAACAAAATGAAGCGGCATGAAGTTAATGCCGCAGACTACGGCCATGTGCTCCATGAGGCAGCGGATGCCAAAAAGCGCCGGCAACAACAACAGCAGCAGCCGACAGGACAACAACTCGTGCATGAAGCTACAGAAGGAGATTGGGGGGTGGCATTGGGGACCAGGCACCAGGACACGGGGGTGGACAAAAATCACGCAACGGAGCATGACAAGCAAACGCAACGTAGCGCATCCTGGCTGCCTTTTTGCCACGTTTCAGCCACAGAGCAGCCGAGCAGCATCCCGGACTCCTGGACAGCTTCAAAAATGCTGCAGCTGTTCGATGGCCAAGGACTTTCGCCATCCTTCCCCCTTTATGGCATCATCCCGCCCCATTTCGCAGCAAACGTTTTGCCACCCGCTCTCTAGTTCGGCGCGATAATAAAATGAAAACTTTGAACGGCCAAGTGAAGGAATGGAGTAAGATCCTCTACACTGAGGTAAATAAAATAAAATTCTTAATAAATGCGGAGAAAATATGTATTAGTTTCTTTGCTTTAATATTTGTATGTAAAAGGAATTGTTCTTTTTTTTTAGCAAGTTTTTTGCAACGAAGGTTTGGTTATTTTAGAGAATAATTTTGTTCTATTGTATCTTAATTATTTTGTATAACAAAAGCATGAAAATAGCTCTTATAAAAATATTTTTATACAATACATTTTGTTAATTTTTTTAATATTTCGACCTGTTTTGGTTTAATACTCTAATATTTTGTTTAAAATAATTTTCACTATTATGAAGACTTATTGAAAAATCGAAATATTTAAATCTCACGAACATGGAACCAATATTTCTTAAAGGGAATATTTTTAGAAGCTTTGTAAGAAAGATGGGAATTTACTAATTTTTGCTTGGAAGTAAAACAAAAAAAAATTATAATACCCTCTGCAAGGGTATAAAAAATATTATCTCTAGGTCTCAGGAATTTGTTCCTGAACAATAAATATTATTGCAATATTTCCTAGAAAACCAAAACAATCTCAAATAATGACCCTCATATTCTGCTACATTAAATTATCCCTAATTGTATCAACCAAAAACCCGCATTCCTTGCAGTGCACTTGGCCAGGCCAACTCTGGCTGTTCCTCGCGACCAACGGCGCACCGCATGTCTGGCATATTTAATTTATTTATTTTATGCAAATTTTGGATAATGTATCTGCGGCCGCAGGATACAAAATACACAAACACAAACAACAACAAGGGCCCCAGCCCCCAACCGCAGCAGCCGGAGTAGATGTAACATCATCAAGGGGTTTCCCAAGGTGGAGCTAACCACTTTCCCGCCGCCCGCCACCCGCCACCCATTTCCCATCTCCAGTCGAACAAAAAATGTTCCCATAATGAAAGCAATTGTTGCCAAACCGCGCAGCGCACAAAATTATTCAGCATAGTTGCTGGAAGAGACACCATCAACTGGGGGGAACTGGGCGGCAGGACGACAGCTGGATGCGGTTGCCAGAGCGATATTTAGCATTATACGCTTCATTGTCTAAAGTGGCGCCCGGGGAGCAGGGCTGCTGCCCCTGCCGCCTCTTATTGTATTTATTCAAAAGTTAGAACCTGCCGCCTGCTTGCACTAACTACTAATGTGCGGTTCCCTCCACACACAAAATGAGGGGCGTGGCATCGTCCTGGTGGCAAGTTCTATCCAGCGCCATTTGCTTTTTATTGTTCAAAACTGTTCAAAAGTTTTGCCATAATTTTGCCAATTTTTTTGTTCACCTTACTCTTTTTTATCTCTCGGATTTTTGGTGGGGGCTTTGTAATAATGAAAATTCAAGAAGGAAAATGTCGGGCACTTACCGGGAGGAGATGGTTTTTATTTTATGTTATCAATTGGAAAACTTTGAATATTTAAATGAATAAGTGCCAGAATATATATATTTTTGAATTTTTGTTTCTTTCATTAAATATTACTTTACACTATTTAATTAGGAATTCCATAAAATCATTAAAAAACTTCCTAGCACAATATCATAAAATGTTTATCTCAGTCATACATTTTTACCACACAATTCCCCATAAATATTCCATATACCGAGCAAATAAATTTACGTTTCTCCCAAAAGATAATAATTATTTTACCCCTTTTTCAGTTGTTGAATTTTCGTTTTTAATTTTCGCTGGCCCACCCCTTGGTTTCGTCAAAATCGCGCCAGTATAAATATTACGTATACGAAACGTTGGCGGGAGAGCGAGAGAGATTTTTACTAATTAAAATGGTTTTTCCGCTGACGTTTGGCGCATACCCCAGCGAAAGTTCATAATTCCCCCAACGATTTGCAAATGCACCAAAAGGAAATATAAATTTATGTACACGCATTTAAATGGAACCATATTTCAGGCAGCTCATGAATAAGTTGCGCTCCTCATGCGAACTCAGCTCGTCCATAAATTAGCATTAAGGGAGCTCGGGGCGTGGATTTTGATGGTTTTTGTAGCCGATTCTTTTTTTTTCGGGTTCGCTGTGCGAAGGAGGCCACCACTATCACGTGCAGCTAATAAATCTGCCCGAGAGGGGCATTTAAAAGGATTACGAATCATCGAAGGCCTGTCCGGATAAAAGTGATTAAGTCTGACCACGACGTGGCAGCCCTTCTGCGTTCTTTTGCTTTTTTTTCGGCTTTTCTTCTTTTTTTTTGCCCGATGCCTTTCAGTGGAGTGTTTTTTTTTTGTCGGTTGCGATGTTTGTGCAATTGTATGTGAAACATTTCTGGACTCTTAACCCTTTTTTATGGGTCTGCCTGGGGTCGGAGGTCTTGGACTGTCGCTTGCAGTCCATTTACCTGCACAATTGAATGATTTCCTAAGCCCCAGACTTGGGTGGCGAGATGGCATTGATGGGTTAGGGTTGGCTGGCGAAGAGGGTGCACAGTTTATTTATTTTTGGAGTGCAGAAAGAATTTTAAGTAATGTTATGGGAACATAATGGAAAGCGTTCTTGTTTAGCTGAGCACTTGTAATTTATGGGTGACCATTTTAGTTTCGTAATCTAAAACATTCTCGGAAATCTTAGTACCTTTCCATTATTTTTTTTTTAATATTTATTTGATAAACCCTAAGATTATATTTCACCATTACATGCTATCTCTGTGGGAAATCTCTGGAAGCTCAGTTAAAACTAAAGTAGTTCCTGCATAGTTGCCTCATTCATATCTTTTATAATTTAGTTGTGCCATAAACCTCTCTGGAGGACTAAGAACTCTCCGAAAATAAAGCACGGAAGAAAATGAAACAAAGAAAAGAGTTCAGTGGCTGCTCTTGCATTCTTCCGCTTCCTCTACGGCCGGCAATCATAAATATTCACTAACTGAGAGCAGGAAGCGCCAGTCGAGGACATTAGTTAGCCGGCGAGGACAGGACCAAAATTACAATTTTTGCCCAGCCACTTGCCACTTGCCGCTTGATACTCCCACAGCTCGCAGACTCCCGACAAAAGTCTGGGTCTTCATAAAGGACGACTCCCACGTAGGATCCTTCCTCGGGTAGCATTTTATGTGTGGTCAGGCAATTTGCTGCTTTACAATAAGTGGCAGGGACATAAAAATAATAATTATGCTTGTACCTTTTATGATTATGGTGTGAAAACAACAATTGTTCCGGAAAAAGTGGCAAGGACAACGCACACACATCTACGGGAATATTTACGAGCCATGTGTAGGTGGAGCAGCCTTAAGGAACAAATTATTAAAACAACAAGCAGGAACAGCAGCCGAAAAAGAAAAAAAAAACAGAAAAGAAAACCCCGCAACGAGAACAACTCAATGTTAATGGCCAAGCTTAAGGGGGCGGGCAATTTACCAAGGGGGAAGCCTCCTGGACTCGCAGGACTCTCCATTTCCTTGGCCTTAGCTCCCAGCTTAGCGCTCTCCCGTCTGCTTTCAGCACAATAAACAAAAAGTAATTTTCACAAATTTGCCAAACTTGTAAGCCCGAAAGCAAGCGAACCATTGGAATTTATGTGGCGTGGCCGCTTTGAGAGTGGACCCAGGTGCTATTCCCGCCACGCCTCCGAGTACTAGACACGAACCTTTCTTAGCTCCGGCTACAGGAAAGTTCCTCCATTTTTTCTTCTCTTTATTTTTTGAGCTTGGTGTGTGGCCCGGGAAGGAAACTGTCGCGACGCCATTTATTATCCGCTGTCTGAAGGGTCGCCCATTGTCGCCTGTCGCCGGCCTCACTCCCACATTAATAGATATGGTTAATGTGTGTGGAGCTGGGTTATCTCTATGCATGTGCATCCGTAACCCCTGGATCCATCCCATACTCCCAGTTGGAAACTCTGCAGTTCCGTTTGATTGTCCTGCTCTGGGGAGTGTTTGAGGAAATGGGAGTGGCGAAGAGCCTTTAATTCTAAAAGAATAAGATTCAATTTCTAATACAATACCATTTTTTTACATTAATTTATAAGGGTTTAATTAAGTTTTAAATAGTATTTAAACATTTTTCATACAGCTTATGGCAATTTATGATAAACAGGCACTGATTTTGTGAGTTAAAGATACGAATTAAAATTGTCTAGTCACAATGTTTTAAAAACTTACGAAATATTTCAAAATTAATAATAAACCCAGCAAAAAATAATTAATTAATGTCACTAATGACTACAATTTATGAGAAAGAGAAGTTCATATATCCCTAAAGCTTAATATTATCACATAATTTATTCTAAGAAACTAAAAACAGTTGCCAAATTTAAGCAGGACCCATCTGGATGTCTTACCCTTGGATATGTTTTATCTTTCACTAGCCATCCTTGCCTAATTCAATCGGCTGTAGCAAATTAAAGATCCATTTCTCTTTGGCCAAGGCGTCAAACCCTTGCCAAATCAAAGGGAATACTGGCCAAAAAAAGAAGAAAAGAAATCCTTCTTATCGGAGCAACCCTTGGCCCAGGGTCAAAGTTCACCCGATGGTGGGGGAAAACCCCCGGCCAAGCTTAGCATATGCGCATAAATCACAGGCCAAAAACGAAGGAGGGAGCCCAGAGCAAAGGCAGAAGACCAACGAGGACCAGACAAAAACCCACCCACAAGCCTGGATCGTGGAGGGCAAGGACAATAAAATTGCTAAACGCTACAATGACAATTCAAGCATGTAAATGAAAGCAGGACTAGAAATGGTACACAAAAAAGGGAGGTCCTGGAACAGGACAAAGCCCTGAAAAAGGGGGAAATCCAAGACAGCGACTGGGAGCGACTTCGGGAGATGCCGCGCGCAAATGAAATTAAAGGCGAGCAAACAAGTTACGGTCAGACAATCAGGAACGCAAAAAAGGACGCAGCACGCCGAACGCAAGGACACTGGCCTGCATTGTGCGTCAGCCGCATCAGCCCCTTTTCCGCCTTAATCAATTCCAGTTTGAGTCCTTTTTTTCGACCTGATGGCCGAAGGAGAGTCCGCCTTTTGGGGATTCCTTGCCTGCATCGCCGAGATTGATTTGTGCTGGTTGAACCCCCCTTTGATGGCCGCCCTTGTTTGGCCTTTGATTAAATTAAATTTCACGGGACATATGTACACATCCCAAAAGCGAGTATTCTGGACCAGTTTGCCGGGCTTAGGATCCTTTCTTTTCTTCTTTTTTTTTGTCTTCCTTTGTTTGTCCGGGTTTGAGGGAAAAGTGTAGAAAAATTGCGCGTAATTTGCTGTAAATCCGTCGTGTAATTTGTTTGTCAACAAATTGGGAATGCGTAAATGCTGCACATTTAACATTTCACCCGAATTTGGGTTTTTTCTTCACCATCTAGGGGTTTTTTTCTTTATATCCGGTTGACATTGTCTAATGAGTTAATTAGGCTGGTGATGCGGGTAGGTGAGCACATTCAGACATCATCATCGGAATCATTTATCTCGAGTGGGTCAGTGTCCTGAATGATAATGTCCTTTTTGAGATGGATAAGGGGCTGAATGTGAGGAGCGATTTTGTAAATGATGTGGCTCAAAACTCATCTGGAATTAGCTTAAGTTTACATCAGGAAAAGAAATGACTGCGGCCTAAGTTTTATATATGGAAAGATCAAGAAGAGAAATAAACTTAAGCCAAGTATTTTTCACAGAACAAAGAACAGAAATGTAAATATAATGCCTTTATATTTGCTAAACTATTCCCCATATAATTTATCCTATTATTTGGTCCCCTTTTAATCTCAGAGCCTGCAGCCCGTTTTGATTTAGTAAAGTTTTAAGCCGCTCAATGGTGGCAACCGCAAGTTCTAATGCGATAATTCTCCTTCGTTCTCCAAGCCATATTTCTCCCCGGGCAACATCAATGTTTAATGTCCTTTGGCGAGCACTCTCCCGAATATCCTTTCGATGTTCGATGGAAACCGCAATAATTTCTGTGGCCTTGCGTTCGAGTAACATTTATTTTTAGTTTTTCCCCGCACCAAACTAGCCACAAAAGGATATGTAAAGGGAGCGTGTGTGTGCTCTGAGAAGGCCTGTCAATGGCCAGCAGGACATGCAGCAAGGAGTCGCTGGCCAGCTGGGCAAAAGATGGACAAAACAAAGGCAAATTGAAATGAATGCGTGCGGCAAAAGTTTTGCGGCCAGCTCAATGGAACCGAAAGGGCCAGGACTCTCGAGTGCAGCTCTCAGGACACCAGCAATCCTTTGTGTCCCAGCCACCCGAAAACTTTTGCGGTTCAGCTTGAAAAGGAAACGGCAAAGGAAACTATAAGGACCCACAGACACACACACATAAGGACGAATAAAATTTTAATTAAACTAATGAAAACGTACATGGGCCCAAGGACATCGGGAAAGGCTTCCTGCCGCGTGGCCAAGTTTTTTCGGTTTCATTCGGAAAACATTAAAAATTAACTGGCGGAATAATCGAAACTGTTAAAACGTTAATTTAACACTTAAACAAGCCAAACCGCAGGACAACTCGTAACAGTTAACTGTGACTGCTAACGGCAACTGTCACTGTCTATCGGGTGGGTGTAAAGGGTGTACGGCATTCCAATTGGCAGCTTCTCTCTGTGTGTCACATTTAATGCAAGAACGGAATTCCATTAAGCGACAACCGCAGCGCTGCTGACGTCGCTGCCACAGACCACACCAAACCAAACCAACCCGAAAACCCGACCAAACCAAACGGAGTCGAGCCGAACCGAACCACCCTTAACCCACTGCCAGCCGCCGGAGAGGAAACGCATTTGTGGTGCCAAATAAACACGCGTCTACGTATGGGCCGAGCTTCGTGGAGCTGGCAACGTGATTGAACAGTAGTAATACAGATATTAGTATAGAAAAACCTCTTCGGTTTATCAGTAAAAATATTTTGGATACCCTAAAAAAAAATATATCAACATTTTAAATTTTGGTCGTAGTTCTGTTCACAAAAGTAGCGTAAGCAACTTTTCATTAATTTAAGAATATACTTTTTGATTCAAGATCGCGACTCTTCCGCTATTCTCCGGCGATTCTTCAGTGATTCGCCGGCGACTCTTCTGCGATTCTCCGGCGACTCTTCCGCGATTCTCCGGCGACTCTTTTGCGATTCGCCGGCGTCCTTTCCGCGATTCTCCGGCGATTCTTCAGCGATTCGCCGGCGACTCTTCCGCGATTCTCCGGCGACTCTTCCGCGATTCTCCGGCGACTCTTCCGCGATTCGCCGGCGACTATCCGGCGACTCTTCCTCTAAAAAAAGGTTTGAATCGAGACGAAATAATATTTAAAGCCATGACCAAATTCTTATATACATGCTGTAATATTGGTTTTTAATAAAAAAAAGTAAAATACAAATATTAGTATATAATAAATATTATTTTAAGTTTTCACCTAGCAATACTTACACCTTAATAGTATTATTATTATGAGAACGTGCGTTAACACAGTGAAATAAATCTTTTAAATTAAGTATGTGTTGGTCATATATTTTGCGTGTCATTGCCTCATCCGTATTGGATCACGAGCCTCATCTGGTCACGAGCCCATCCCTGGCCTGCACAGATACAAATGTAAGTGAATGGCACACAAGTACACCCCACACACACACACAATCCTCAATCTCTTGGCCTGACTGCAGTGTGTGATCCCAAAACATTTTCGCCCCATTCCGGAGTTTTCAGCTACCCGGAACACGCAGCATATTGCAGATGTTTAAACACAAAGCTCCAACTGAGAGGGCGGGGCGGGGTGAAAAGAATCACAGAGATGCTCCCTCATACACACAATCGGCTTACAGGAGTGTGTGTGAGTTGGTGTGTGGGTGTGCTGGGGGGGCACATAAATTGCAATCGGAATATCAAATTGGCAGTCGGAGGAGGGGAATAACAGGACGAGAACAAGGACGAGGAGCAGCCCTCGGCTCTGGTTCGCTTCTCCTGTTCGTTGTGATTTTATCAATTCAATAAAAACCAAATAAAATCAGTACAAATGCAAATACCATTAATGTATTGGGTTTAACTTTGTTTTGTTTTCGATTCTCTCTCCTTTTTGTCCTGTGGCCCCAGTCGTATATTGTTTTTCTTGCCGAGCGGAGTGGGTCTGTCGACCATTTGATGCAATATTTTCATATTTATTTATTATTATTTACGTATATTTCTGTTGTATTTTTTACGCTCTTGTGCCTTTTTATAGTTGACTGGGGACGCACGGGTTTTTGTGTAAAAAATAATTTAAAGATTTTACGCAGCCCGAGAGGATGCAACGCAAAAATATCAATGGAAGAAGTGAAAGTTGCAGGGGAATTAATGTGCGGATGTTTTCAGGGCTTTAACGAGTATTACGCATGTAAATCAGACTCAAATGAGTTATTTTAATTACATGTTCCACAACGGTTCTGTAGCAGCTGTTTGATAATTATGAAAGTAATTATTTATTTTCTCCACAAGATACCCAGCTTAGCCACCTGATAAAATCCACTTATGAAACTCTGATTTATTCTATTAATAAGCAATCATGGAAAACTAATTTGTTTTCCTCCAACAAACACCAACAGATGCCAAAGAAAAATTGCTCTAGCATAATGAACTTTTGGCGTGTGCGGGGTGGGGGATTTGCGAGTGGGAAAAGCGAGAGAATCGCTCACCTTTCGACGCTCACTCAGCTGCCAAGAGCACGAGCACGAGCACAATTCAATTATTGTTTTATAATTAATATTTTGCACATCAAAATCGCATCAGCAGCAGCTGGGAAGCTGGCGCTAAGTTTCACGAACGCCTCCACGCACTTATGGGCTTGGCACACGCAATACCCCCGGCGCGGTGGAAAATGCCGGGAAAAACTGCGAAAATCCTAGGCCATTGCGTGTGGCATACAACATGCAACATCGAACAAAAATAAAGATGAATTAGGCTGGGAAATGTGTTACTTGGGCAAATAAAAAGCAAGATAATTAATAGGAGCTTCGAGGGCCGAAGAGTAATGATCAGATGAAATGATTTCTTAAAATAAATATGAAAACTATACCAAAACTAAATAAGGAATTATGTTATATATGGGAGAATATAAAGTTGTTATTAATTATAAGAATCTATAAAAGAAATTAAATTTATTTATGCGAAAAATAAAATGATGAAGGAAGGTAAGGTAGTTGTTTGGAAATCCCCTGTCACCATAGTTTGTTTTTTTAGTCAACGATAAACAAGGGAACATAGTTTTAAATAAACAAATTTGCTCAAACGTAGTCTGAGGTTTCGTCTAGGCCAAAATCAAATTAAAATTCAATCTTGCATGTAATAATGGCCATGATCTGATTTCATATACGAGCACCCTTCGGTATGAGCCCCCTTTTCCTGCAGTAAATCACAAAAATTGTTATCTTTTCCTCTGGTAGCCACTGGACATTGTCAACTTTTATGCAAATCACTTAGATGCTGCATTTAAACTCAATTAAAAGCAAAATATTTACTCGATAGCCCCGAAGATTAATAACTTTTTAAGGACTTCACTCTGGCCAGGACAGCTCGGAGTGAGAGATAGCCGGAGATGGTCAGGCAAAAAAGATTAATCTCGTTAAACGCTGAGGCGTGCCAGTCGGAAAATGGATCTGACATTGGACTCAGCTCAGCCTTTGCATCTGGGCAAACTTTGCGTGCTGCAAAAGTGTTGCACGCCTCTGGAAGCAATCAGGCGAGGAGTCGAGGGCCAGCAGCTCCCACTCCCCATACATATATAATTATTCCTTGGCCAAGGCAAGGACTCTAGCTCCAGCTTCTGGTCCTGCTGCCGCTCCCCGGCTGGCCTCGGCTGGCGTCAACTCCCAGTCGTATACTTAATTATATTGTCGTAACTTTAAATGTCATTTGGCCATTGTCTGCGACACATGCGAGAGCGAAGAGAGCGGTTGGGAGTGCACAAAGAGAATTTGGGGGGGCTATAACTATAACTATTTGATTTAAAAAATATATATAGAAATTATCTTAATAATTCTGATTATTAAAAGAGTATTATTTTAAGTTAAAAATATTGGTTGAGCTGTTTTGAGAGCTCTTATTTAATATGGAGCTTTGACTGCAAAAATCTATCCTCTAGATAGTAGCCACTAAAATTATATTTAATATTTACTATAAATGATTAATTTAAGGGGATTTTCTGTTATTAGTTTAAGTTTGAAAAAAACGAGTATATAATTATATTACATTTTTTAATTGGGATTATTGTATTATTCGCAAAGCTGCAAGTCCAGTGACTTTGACTATGACATATTAAATATTCATTTATATATTAAATTACTTCTAAATCAACTTTATTTTCAGTGCCATAATGAGTACAAAAGCGAGAGAACAAGATAGATGTCTCCGGGGGGCTGAGGAAAAGAGAGATGGCTCGAGCCGAGACTGGGACAAATCAGCTGCCGTACGTGGCCGCCTCCCTGGGACAACACAACATTGAGATTCATGTGGCAGAGTGCTGCCAGTTAGAGTTAGAGGAGCGCGTGCCGCTCCGTCGGTCTCCGGCCTAATCCCCCCGGCCGGAGTCGAGTCCGGCTCTGGGTATGGGTCAAGAAACTTGAAATCTCAACATGCGTTCGCCTCATGATATTTGCCAGCTTCCGCTTCCGGCTTGCTCTGGCTCCTTTTCCACTCTGTTAGCTGTAAATATGCTGAAGAATATACTTCATGTGGGCAAAAGATAATACGGCACAGCTGTAAAATATGGCATTTGCGGATCCATATGCTGCCCCGGCTCTCATTTACAGACAATGACCGCTGCTGTCGGCCTTAAAGTCTCATTATTATTTTGCTCATGCAATTGAATTTCAGCGAACAGCAACAGAAACAACTATAATGCGGTGGGAAAAACCAAACTGACCAGTTTGCCACTGAGAAGCCTCATCATCGGTGGATGGAGGGGCTGATTTCGGGGAAGAGAGCTCTGGCTGGGAATAAATGTAGTAACAAAATGCAGGCAGATTGTCTCCGACTTAATTGCCAGCATTCAAATCGACAGATGAGCAGAGACATCAATCTTGGGAATAAATGCATGATCCAGGTAAGGTAAGGTCATAAAATACTGATTAATAACAGGTTTAATTTACTTGTTTTCTTACTTAAAAATTAATTAAAATATATATTTAAAGCTTATGTTTTACAAATATTTCAATGAGAAGGCTGCATAAATTATTTTAAATTTTTGTAGAAAAGTTAAAGCCATAAACAACTTACAAAATTAAGTATTTCTTCCATTATTTCACTGCCCAAACACTGGAAGCTTTGATGTAGTGTTTGCTTGCTGGAAAATTATCCAAATATAATCCCCCAGCTAATTCTCCCGATTCTCGGTGACTCAGTGAACTATAACTGGCGTTAAGTACGTGATTAGAATGCCCGAGAAACGCTGCCCCAAACATGGTCTTATCCAGCTGGAAGCACGCAAGCAAGGCAGCCGCAAAAGTTTAAGTTCGCAGCTTGTTTTGTTTTTTATTTTTTATCATTGCAGTGTATGATTTTTTTCTCTGCTGCTGTTTATCGCCGAGCTGAGCAAGTTTTGAGCTGGGACTGGGACTGGGACTGTAATGCCAGCTTGAGCCTGAGCTCAGTTCCCAGTTGACAATCGAGCGAGACGAAATGCAAAGGCAACTGAGGCGGAACTTTTCGCCACTACTACTGCTGCTATTGATAGTGACCTTGGCGAGGTGTGAGTCCCGTAAAGATTCGCATATTCGCGTGAAACGCATTGTGGGCGGGAAGCAATCGAAGGCGCCGCCGGTCGACGATCCCGTGGTGTTCGCGCGGCTCTTTAATCGCGATGCCCGAGTCGAGGGCTTCCGGAATCCCAATACGGGCGTCTACAGCTTCCTGGGCATGCATTATGCAGAGCCTCCCGTGGGTCCTCTGAGGTACTCCCGGCCGGTGTACAAGAGACTCGGCGGAGACTTCAATGCCACCCGGCATGGTCCGCCCTGCATCCAGCCACATCCGCAGAGTCCCCAGCGAATTATCGGCGACGAGGACTGCTTGCTGCTGAATGTCTACACGCCGCAGATGCCGGACGAGAGTACGGGTCTGCCGGTGTTTGTATGGATCCATCCGGGTGGCTATCGCTATGGATCCGCCGCTCAGTACGATGCCACGCCCATGGCCCAGAGGGGCGCCATTGTGGTGGCACCTCAGTATCGGCTGGGATCTCTGGGAATTATGGGTGACGGCACCAAGCAGTTCGATGGCAACCTGGCCATGTTCGACCTGGCTGCTGCCCTCCGATGGGTCACCGATTACATCTCCTATTTTGGCGGGGATCCCAAGAAGGTTCAGGCGATTGGTCACGGCTCGGGAGCGGCCAGTGCCATGTACCTTTCGATGTCTCCGACGGCGAAGAGTGCTGGCGATGTTCACGGAGTGGTGGCCATGTCGGGAACGGCTCTGTCGCAATACGCCATGGATAAGGATCCCGTTCAGAGTGTCCAGGAGGTGGCCACCATCAACGGCTGTCCCACGGGCAATGAGCTGGAGATTGTCAACTGCATGAGAGGGGTAAGCTTGTTAGGGTATTTCGAATATATTTTACTTTAAAAAGATCTTATTCCTTTCAGAAAAGCGCCGAAGAGATCATTCGCAATGACGACAAAGTCCAAACTGAGCGCTTGGCAGGACGTGCTCTGGTCAAAGGACTCACTGGGAATGTGGGCTTCCAGCCGCATATCGAAAGCGAGGACGATGGCCGAGCCCTGCCGAGCCTCATAGTTGGCGAGCCGGAACAGCAGCTGAAGAACAGCAATTTCTCAGAGATTCCCCTGCTCACAGGTGTCACGAAACACGAGACAGCCAATGCCGTGACTGTGGAAACTATCGATAAGGTGTTTGGCTCCGCGGAACAGTTCCTGGGCTCCCTCAGCGATTCCCTTAACAAGTTGACCAGCTTTCTGAGAATCGACAAGCTAACGGGAGAGATTGCCAAGCCGCAACTCCCAGGACTAACTTCCGTTCTTACACCCACCCTGAAGGACGTGTGGAAGGTGCCGCAGACCCTGAATCTGGATCAGGTTCTCTCTAAGGTCGTGGAGTCCACCACGGATGTCCTGTTCAATCTGCCAGCAGTTCTAACCACCCAGGTTTGGTCTCAGCTCGCTCCGGCCTTCATGTACAGCTTCGAGTACAACGGCACCAAGTCGAAGGGCATCAACTTCCTGAGAGGCTTACCCATTGTCTCGGAATCGGCCAACGATAAGCCGGAGACGGTGGGTCATGGCGATGAGCTCGGCTACATGTTCGATGCCAACGACATTTTCGGCACTCCCTTGGAGGAGACGCGCCTGACCAGCTCCGAGGATCTCAAGGTCCGGCATAACCTCATTGATCTCCTGGTTCAGTTCGCCAACAGAGGCAGCAAGAAGGAGGACAAGAGCTCGTCCCTCTTTCAGAGCGTCACGGGAAAGGCCACGCCTTTCATTAAGATCGACTCAAAACTGGAGACCTCCAACGATTTTCGGTTCTGCGAGCTGTCCGTTCTCGGGGCCTCACTCTCCCCGCTGACCTCCACGAGCTGCGCGGGATTGGGTAATATCCTGGGACAGCTGGGCGGAGGATTGGGTCAGACTCTGGGCGGAGTGGGCAACACGCTGGGATTGGGGGGCCTGACTGGTGGCGGCGGTGGCGGTGGCAACAGAGGCAAGAGGCCAGGAGGCGGCGGTCTAGGGCTGGGCATTTTGTAGGGAAAAGGTT
>VNJO01012397.1:25999-41279 GCA_008042535.1 Drosophila tani | reverse complement strand
TGCCAACCTAGAATGTATGTAGCAGGCAGAAGGAGAAATCTCCGACCCTATATAGTATATTCTTGATCAGTGTCACTGGCCGATTCGATTTAGCCATGTCCGCCTGTCTGTCTGTCCGTCTGTCAGTCCATATGAAATAACAGATCTCAGAGACTATAAGAGCTAGAAATACCAAATTTGGTGACAGCATTGGAATCTAATGCACGCAGATCAAGATTGTTTTAAAATTTGGCCACGCCCAATTCCGCCCCCGAAATTCATAAAGTATAAGCCATAGTCGTGATTTCTGGCTAAAAGAAAGTAAATAAATATGCATTCGCGGACGTTTTCTGAAATGTACAGTAAAATCGGATAATAAACATCGGAAATATTAGCAATAAGGTTAGAAATATTTTTTAATAATATACCCGGAGAAAAACTGAAAAAAAATTGTTTAAAAAAATGTCAAAAAAAAAATTTTTTTGTGGGTTTGAACTCGGCCCAATTTTGCAAAATGTAAATGCATCGGCCGCGTAGACAACTGGGCCATTACCTATATTACACAAGAAGTGGTAATTTTCATACTAAGTATGATTCGACAACTGTTGACCTAATTTTGGCAGAAATGAAATAAAATGTATTAGTTAAATAAAAATGAGAAAAACTTTAAAAGCCAGTAAATAAAAATTTAAAAAAAAATCCTTGGATTTTGCAGGATTTAAGCTCAGACCATTCTTGCATACAAATCGTTTGCCCAGCGCTGAGAGCGCTAGACTTTGTCGTATATTACGTAATTAACAGCGATTGTCGCATCTAATAGCTTCCATATTTTCTTAATAAAAAGACAATTTTGTATACTAATAGAGCTGCACAAGCAAGTGTGTGCAAAAGAGAAAAGAGATCGACTGTTGACAACAAATACGCAGAACAGAAAGAGCGTAAGCAAGAAATGACAAAAAATACCTAAATTCACTTTCATAACCCCACTTTGACAGAACTGATATAAAATGTATCAATTGAATAAAAAGGAGAAAAAATTAAGAATCTGAAATAAAAATTAAAAAAAATCCTGTTATTTTGCGGGGTTTTAACTCAGACCTTTCTTACATAAAAAAACGGTTGGCCAGCGCTGAGGCCTCTAGGCTATTCATGGGAGCTAATTTGAGCGGAGATTTATTTTAAGAAGTATTGAAGTATTATCATATGTATTGTTTCAAATTGAATTTTAACGAAAAGCACAATAGTTTAGATACGGGGGATCTCACAGTCGAGCACTTTAGCTGAAGCATTCTTACTTGCTTATTCTAAGGGGGCTACACAGACTCGACTGATGATGCTGATGAAAAATATATATGCATGTACATACATATGTACATATGCAAATATACTTACATAAAAATAAATAAGCAACTTTTTTAAGTTTTCACCGGTCTTTTGCCACACTTTTCTTTCCCCATAAGATTCATATACATTGAATTTGCTTTCATCACTAAATATTACTTGTTCCCAGTACTTTAAATTCCGGTCTAAATAGGTTTAAGCAAAAACAACCCCCTTTGAAATATTGATGGATGAGAGCAAGGGATTCTTTTTAGGGCATCTCCCATGTAAATCACGGCTTCTAAGTTTTTCTGACGGTTTCTGTGGATACGTTTGTTCTTAGGGATGTGGATATGGCGGTAGTATTTTTTTGAGCCGATAGGTGCGGGTTTTCCCGGATTTATTCGAGAATTTTCCTCTCTTCTTTGCTAAGCAAGGATTTCGGACGGCCAGAACAGGGTAGATTTTCCAGGGAATTTCTGGATTTTAGTCGAGAAATGACACTTCTTAGTTAAAGGACTTCTATCGCATATCCCACAAATATATTTAGTCGATTTACCCTCACTGTGGAATAGCTGGAGAACAATCGATGGAAACATCGATTGCCTCAAACCATCGTGAAATTCGATTGTTTTTTCTCACCATCGATGTTTTTTTTTTTTTTTTTTTTTTTTTTAACGATGCAAGCAACAAGTCTCAGAGGACAAAACTGTCACTGTATCTCTATAATTATTATTCCTATAATTGCCGAGTTATATCAACAAATTAATTGCTCTTCGAAAGAGGCATAGGATGCTCATGATTTGATTCAAGTTCGTATCAAAGAACGATTTAATCATAATGAATTACGAACGGTTCCTAATATTGCGTCGCTCCTAGATCCGCGCTTCAAAAAGGAAGGCTTTTTTTTACCATCCAATGTCGACCAAGCTGCAAAGGCTTTGGAGTTGAAGCTCTACGATATATTGGCTGAGAATTCGAAGGCTAGTTCCATAGCTCCAGCACCATTACAACCAAGTAAACTGTCCAATAAAGTTACATCAAACAGGGCGGACTCAACAATACTAATGCGACAGTACTTCGAGCAAAAAAACGAGGATGAAGGAAAGAATATTGGAAGGTTAGTATTAGACATATATAATTATTTGATTACAGATTAATAAAAAATTCACTTTCAGATGAGGAATGATGATTTTCTAGTCTTTAAGGATAATGCACAGGAATATATATGCGTCCCAGCATCGTCCTGTGCCTCCGAAAGAACCTTTAGTTAGGACAGGATAGATCGGACAGATAAGATCGAACCGAAGATGTGCGCTTATGTCAAAAAATGTAGACCAATTGTTATTTATTAATAAGAACTTCAATAAATAAAAAAAACTGATTTCAAAATAAAAATTTTGTTTGGCTTTTTTTTTTTTTTTTTTGTAAACTATCGATGTTAATCGATTGTTTTCTGAAACTATAGAAAACCATCGATGGTCCCATTATCGATTGATCTCCAGCTCTAATAGAAATGCCCACTTTAACCATAAACTGATTACTTACGACATCACATTGAAAACCTCTAGTTATCAGTGTTTCTCCACTTTATTATGCATGTATTATTGAATCTAAACCATCCTGCAACTCACATGAACACATACAAATTTTTTTTTCACATTGGTTCAGCAATTTAGGAGCAGTACACTATCAAAACACACACACAAAGAATTAGATGTATGTATAAATAAGATATATATACATATAAATTTAAATACATATAAGTTGAAACGGGCCAGATCGGAAATTATCAGAAAACGCTCATATTGTTTTCTGGGTATATCATATACAGTAAGTCACAAAAGTATTCGTTGCAAAAAGGCCTAAGAAAAAAATGCCAATTTGATATAAGAAACCATTTTAAAGTGTTCAAAATTGGCTTATGTTTCCAAAGATACATATTTTGAAATCTAACAGAAAATGCTTTCCATATAAAGTTATGAACAAAAATATAAAACTAAAACGTTTTGTATGCTCACAAAATTATTCGACGCGCATACAAATTTTATATTTTTATACCCGGTACCCATAGGGTACAAGGGTATTATAAGTTAGTGTCAACCGAGAATGTATGTAACAGGCAGAAGGAGAAGTCTTCGACCCTATAAAGTGTATATATTCTTGCTCAGCATTACCAGCCGAGTCGATTTAGCTATGTCCGTCTGTCCGTCGGTTCGTCTGTCCGTCTTTCCGTCCGTGTGAAACAACAAATCTTAGAGACTATTAGAGCAAGTGTTACCAAATTTGGGGACAACATTGGAATCTTTTGCACGCAGATCAAGTTTGTTTAAAAAGTTGGCCACACCCACTTTTGCCCCCGAAAATATTAAAAAGCTGTACGAGTATATAAGCTAAATGCAAAATCGTCATTTTCGGCTTAAATTAAATAGATATAATAAATAATAAAATTTGAGTAAAATCGGATGGTAAACATGTTACGTCGGTGGTGTCGTTGTGCCTCACTTGTTCATGTCGTTCGTCAAAAGTTATGTAATTTTCTTGACCCAGTCTTCTATTAGTACCAATGCCCTCCTTTCAATGGGTTTCTACCAATGCATTTGTGTTGGTTCTAGTTCACACTACAAGTTTATTTGAAAAAATGGTCAATTGTGAATTGAACATTAAAGTGTTTCAAAAGGTGTGTTTGTTTATCCAGCGCTATTCTGAATTGATTTAAACCGTGTAAGTCATATTTAAGTGAGTTAAAATTAATGGGAAAAATGTCCTTTTAACTCACCCTCTGTTATTCCACCATTGAGAGGTTTTATTTGTTGGCAAAGTTAAGTAGAATTAAGCATATATACATATATATAATATCGTGCTGTGTTTTGATGTTATTAATTCACTAAATGCACCAAATTTTCACTTATTGATTTAAAAAAAAACATTAAAAAATATAAGAAGTGTATTGGTGTTGAGAAATGAGTCTAGTGATACGGGTAGTTGCCTAGTTTATTGCAAAATGTCCTTCAAGATTCACTTCTGACGCGGCAGATTATGGTGGTATTGTTAAAATTGGTACATCAGAATTCACTCGACAGTCCTCGGGATATCTGCTTCACTTCGAGGTCTGCATCGCAAGCACAAGCTACCGAACTTATTAACTTATGCGCCTTGTACGCATTCAATTTGGTCTTGGGGGATTTCGGGTCTTTCCGAACAGACTTCCCGCACTTAGGTTTGACTTTGACTACACTAGTTTACAAATTTATATTTTTTTTTTATATAAACGTTTAAACCCACTTTTTTCGCTTAATTTTGAGACGCTGAACACGTAGAACTCATTAAAAAAAATTCCCAAAGAACCGTTTTGAAGATATTCGTGAAAAACCAGCTATCTCCTGGTACTGCTATATTGGGGTCTTTTATACCAATGTCTGTGCCAAGTATCGCCTAGGAATCTCCAGAATGGAACACAAAAGTGTTCTCAGCAAGTGTCATCCATTCCCATCTTTTCGCCAATTGGCTGGAGTTCCATTTGGGTCTTCTTTGTTCTAAAGTTTGATAGTTCCGCCAAATCAGCGGTTTTGGATTACCGGCGATTGCATGGCCTACTTTTGCGAGTTTAAGCGGTGTCTTCTGATAGAGCCAAATTTTTCATCTTGCCAGTCTCGATTCACTAGGGCACTAGCAGCCAATGCGCTGTTGATTTTCATCCGTGTTACGCGTTTGAATCACGTCCCCCTAATCGGCGAACGTAACAAACATGAATGTTATCAAACAACAAAGGCGTGTTTATGCTTCTTTGTTTTCTTGAAGCTACGTGCGTCTGTGTACTTTAAGAGAGAGATGTTGATAGTGCAGTGCGTGTTGCTCTACATTTTTTTCTAGTAACGTTTCCAAACAGTTGTTGAGGAGTACAAGCGCTAGGAGAAGGAGCACACGGAAGCGTTCCATCTTCCTCAGGTGAAGCGCAACCGCTCACAGGAAGTGAGTGAGGGCGCTCCAAAGAGAAATGGGATGAGATCGAGACCAAGTTGGCGGAGATGGTGATATACAGATTGCTATGGTCCGACACCCTCCTTTGACTCCACAGACATGGTTTGGGGCCACCGGGTAATCAGGTGCGACGACGAGTCTTCAAAGGACTTCCTGGCGGAGTGCGTTGCCAAGCTTAGCAACGCAATGAAGGGGATAAGCATTTAGCTCGTCCCCGCCAGGGAGATCCCAAGAAGACCTAGGGCACGCATATGGTTCGCTTAGGGGCAGACTAAACATGAAAGGTTGCTCAAGACTCTGAGAGCACAAAACCCAGGTGCTTACATGGAGGACTGGGCCATACTCAACGCAGAGCTGGAGATGAAAACAAGTCAGCCGTTCTTGTTCCTCATCAACCAACGATGCATTGAACAGCTGGAAAAATCCGACAACAGGGTCCGGTACGGGATTATAAAGGCCAAGGTCAAGATCTTTCCAGCTGAGCCGGACGATGTCCTCGAAGGAGAAGTCCAAGATACCAACAAGCTTTTGGATGACTTGGTCATCGATGCCAACACCCCGAACACAACCCCCCAATAATGCCGACCGTCGTGCAGATAAATCTGAAGCGCAGCTCACACGCTTCAGCTAATCTCGCAGTCCTTCTAAGAGAGACGGACATCGACATAGGCCTAGTACAGGAGCCATGGACCCGAGATGAGCACATCTCTGGCATGACATTGACAGGATACACAACATTATACACAAACTCGACAGGTAAGCCGAGGGCGGGTATAATCATTAAAAACAACCTTAACGCTCTTTTATATCCCATTCTCAGCAACTCTGATCTTGCAGTGGCGAGATTTGTAGCAGCGGACGGGACTGCCATTATAGTCGCCTCAGGATACATGGCCCACGAAGAACCGGCACCTCCTGAGCCGGTCATCAAGTTGATGCAGTGAGCAGAGGCAACTAAGATGACACTTATCTTCGGGTGTGATGCAAACGCAAGGCACACACTGTGGGGAAGCAAAGAAACAAACGAAAGGGGTGAGTCTCGTTTCGATAGTATTATATGTCGTGACGTCACTATCTGTAACAGAGGGAATACATTTTTTTCAAGCACGGAAGAATTTCAAGGCTGGGAAGAGGTCCAACTGCAAGGTAAAAAAATGGGAGGTTTCGTCGCAACACTCTTTTTCAGACCATAGGTACACATTTTTCGAAATCTCGATGTCGATATGCGAATCGGCACCGAAAAGAAACCCTCGCACAGACTGGGAAAAATATGAAAAGATTGTACAGTCAAACGATAAATACAGGAGGATCAAGATTCAATCCACCCTGAACGGAATTGATAACAAAATCGAAGACCTTACGAACATCCTAAACAATGCATACAAGGAGTCCTGCAGACTCAGGAACTCCAAAAAGACATACCCACCATGGTGGAGCAGAGAGCTAAGCGAGCTCAGGAAAAGGGTGCGGAAGCCCTTTAATACAAGCTACGCATCCAAAGATTGGCGTCCAAACAAGGAATAACAAAAGGCATGCAAAAAAGCGTTATACGCAGCCAAGAAGGAGTCTTATAGCAATTACTTCGAAGCATACGGCAGGGAGGAAATTTTCGGACGCACAGCACGCGTTCAGGAGAGGGAAATCGACGGAGACAGCAATTCATGAAGTGGTGCGATACATAGAAAAGGCCCTGCCTTTCAAGAACTACAAGACAGCTACTTTCTTAGACATAGAAGGAGCATTCAACAATGTAAACGCAGACTCCATCTTGAGCTCCCTCAGCAAGATGGGAGTTAAGGAAACATCACAGCATGGATCGGCGCCATGCTAACGAGCAGAAGGATAACAGCCGAACTGAGTGGCACTCATCACACAAGATTTGTGAAGAGGGGCACACCTCAGGGAGGAGTTCTGTCTCCACTGCTCTGGCTAATAAATATGGACGACATTTTGAGAGTACTCAAAGGCGAAGGAGAAAAGTAGTAGCATACGCAGACGACGTAGTTCTACTCGTATCAGGACCATACCCTGAAGTCATTAGTAAAATAATGACAAGGGCACTCCACAGACTAAACAAATGGGCAAAAACCTGCGGTTTAGGCATTAACCCTAGCAAAACTGAGCTTATGCTCTTTGCGCGGAAATCGAAGATCCCAAGACTTACTAGACCACAGAAAGATGGCATAGAACTGGAGCTATCGGAGCAAGCAAAGTATCTAGGAGTGATACTAGATCCAAAGCTATAATTAAAAAAATACCACCATCCGAAGAGCCAAGAAGACAAGCATAGCATTCTACTCTTGCAGGAAGACGTTAGGAGCTGGGGTATTTACCCAAAAATAATAATATGGCTCTACACAGCGGTTGTAAGACCCATACTAACATACGGAGCACTGGTATGGTGGCCAGCGCTAACTTAAGCCTACAACATAAAGAAACTGGCAAGGATACAACGAGCGGCATGCACGGGAGCCACGGGAACATTAAGATCATGCCCTGCGGCACCGTTAAATGCCATTCTAAACATAATCCCGATAGAGCACTTCATCAAAGAAACAGCAGCGGTAAGATTAAAAGCAACCCATAGCTGGAAGGATTACCACACTGGGCACTGAAAGACCCTGGATGGACTGAACTGTCGGGTAACGGAGAATACAGCCTATATGATAGCCGATCTGCGATTCGGCCAAATGTAAAGAGTCACTAAATAAACTCGCGGAGCACAACCGGCAAATAGCTTGGGTACCCGGACACAAAGACATACCAGGAAATGAAAAAGCCGACGAGCTGGCCCGGAAGGCCAGGCGAAAACACTAACACAGCAAACATTCTAGTTTCTCTTAACTCAGTCCAGACAGGAATTAATGACCATTTTAAGGAGCTAGCCAACAGGGAGTGGTCAATGAAGAATGAGTTTAGAAGATCGAAACTATGCTGGCCAGAATACGATAGGAGAAGAACGAGAGAGTTGATCTCCAAAGTCAAAAACGACAAAAAGAAGAATCACGGCAGCCATCACCGGCCACTCGGCAATAGGCACGCACGCCTATAAAATGGGACTGCCATACAATCCACGTTGCAGAAGCTGCAAGGAACCAGGCGAGCAGGAGACACCGGAGCACCTGATGTGTCACTGCCCAGCACTCAACCGGATTAGGGCGCGTCACTTTGGAGCACACCAACTCGAGTCAGCAAACGGTAACTGCGATTTTTTCTTACCTAAACGATTCGGGGTGGTATTAAGTAACAGCGTCGATGATAACAGAAAAGGGTGTAGATCAAAACGCAGCTTAGCTCTAATTGGTGGTTAGCTAAGTCGGCAGCCTCACCACTTTTACCTACCTACTAGCTTTCCCACTTGTTTACTATTTTTTGGGGCTAAGCATTTTTTTTTTTTTGCGATTCGGATTGCGTTTTTATTTTAAGGACTGAATTCGGGGAAAACAAAAACTTTTCGCGTCATTCTTGGTGTAAATCTCTAACAAAATACCAAAGGGTGCAGAGTTTAAAGTTTCGCAAATAAGAATTGTTGTACACCCACACTATAGATCTGGATAACAATCGATATTGGGACCATCGATGGTTTTCGATAGTTTTAGAAAACCAATCGAATAATATCACTGGTTTACAAAAAAAATATTAAAAGAAAAATATTTAAAAGACAAACAAAATTTTTATTTTGAAATCAGTTTTTTTTTTATTTATTGAAGTTCTTATTAATAAATAACAATTGGTCTACATTTTTTGACTTAAGCGCACATCTTCGGTTCGATATTATCTGTCCTGCCTAACTAAAGGTTCTTTCGGAGGCACAGGACGATGCTGTATATATATTCCTGAGCAATATCCTTAAAGACTAGAAAATCATCATTGCTCATCTGAAAGTGAATTTTTTATTAATCTGTAAACAAATAATTATATATGTCTAATACTAACCTTCCAATATTCTTTCCTTCATCCTCGTTTTTTTGCTCGAAGAACTGTCGCATTAGTATTATTGAGTCCGCCCTGTTTGATGTAACTTTATTGGACAGTTTACTTGGTTGAGGTGGTGCTGGAGCTGTGGAACAGCTACTTTGCAGCTTGGTCGACATTGGATGGTAAAAAAAAGCCTTCCTTTTTGAAGCGCGAATCTAGGAGCGTCGCGTTTCTAGGGACCGTTCGTAATTAATAATAATTAGATAGTTCTTTGATATGAATTTAAATCAAATCATGACTGTCAAACAAGTATATAAAATTCATCTCCTAGGACCGATTTTTTTAATGTCAGGTTGACTTCAGTCATTGAGGTAAATTGTCGTTTTGGAGTAATTTAGTCGCCAAAAATCATGTTAGCTTTCATCTTACTGACAAATTTTTAACTAGAGCTATTCCTCTAGCCAGGAGTTGTCAGTCAGATAAACAAAAACATGATTTTGAGGAGCCTACATTACTCCGAAAAAAGTTTACCTCAACGACAAAAGTTAACCTGACATTGAAAAATCGGCCCTTAGTATATCAAACAAACACCTCTTAACGAGGTGAGATTAAAGTGACGATGGCACCTTTAACTTCAAAAGTATCTGGTATCAAATTTTGTGAAGATTAGTAACGTTACAAAAAATAAATTACAAATAATTCAACTAGTTCCTAATTCGACACGCTGCTCTATATTTTCAAGGAAAGCCATTTGACAGCTTAGTGCCAAAAACGAAACTAGTTGAATTAATTGTAATTTATTCTTGTTAACGTTACTATTAATCGTCAAAAAATTTGATATCAGAAACTTTTGGAGTTGAAGGTGCCATCGTCACTTTAATCTCACCTCGTTAAGTGGTGTTTTTGTTTGAAATCAGAAGTTTTTAAAATGACATATGTATGTATTTCTCCCATAGTTACTCTTAATCAGTATAGATCAATACCATGTCCAGAGGTCGTTCATATATGACTTAGCTATTATTAAACAAGTGGGAAAGCCACAATCGAGTGTTACCGACTGTGAGATAACCGGTACCCAAAGCATTGTGGGTGAAATTAAAAGCACATGAAGATGGGAAAAAGAAAAATGAAGGTAAATGTTGCTAGAAACATGTTGAGCAACACTCAAAAGAGATAACTGGTGGTAGGAACATGTTAAGCAACACCCAACAAAGTCAAATGTTGCTAGAAACATATTAAGCAACACGTTCTGGTACTCTCTCCATTTCTCTCTCTCTGTCTCTCTAAAGAAGAAGAAGCATACACAGTAACTTTATTGTTTTATAACTTCCTTGTTTATCATCCGATTTTACTCAAATTCTTAGAAAAGCGTCCGCGAATGCCTTCTTATTTGTTTTGTCTAATTACTTTAAGCCGAAAATCATGACTATAGCTTATATAAAGTTTATTTTGATTTTCGGGGGCGGAAGTGGGCTTGGCAAAATTTTAAGACAAACTTGATCTGCGTGCAACAGATTCCAATGTTGTCACGTAATTTGGTAATTCTAGCTCTTATAATATTTAAGATTTGTTGTTTCGCACGGACAGACGGACGGACAGACGGAAAGATAAATGAGATAAATGTTGTCAGGGCAAAGTAAATATCATACAAAATACCCACGACATATAGCAAGTTTCTGTAACTTTAGTCGATTCTAATCGATTTTTACACGCCAAAGTAGCGGGAAACGCAAAAAATTATTTCAAATTAACAACAAAAATTTTAAAGCGTGTTTTAACATTTACAATATTTTAAGTTTCACGTGATGGTTTTAAAATGTATTGCAATTGTGCACGTCTCTATATGACTCTACATAATTGTTTACATAAATGTAAGCGGAGTGCATGTAAAAGTTTAGGAATATGGGATCTTTGCTATTAATGTTAATGAGAAATATCCCGAGAAAGGAAAATTTTCCAGATATGTGTTTTTTACCAAAAGTTAAGCAATTTCAAGAGCTTTATGTCTTTGAGTAACTATAAAAAACTTTTGAGCCATTTTTTAAAGAAATTCTTAAATATTAAATTTAAGATAAATTATGTCAAGGCAAAGCTATTATCATTTAAAAATACCTTTCTAACGACATATAGCACGTTTCTGTAGCTTTAGTCGTTTAGAAGTTATGGGCGCGGGAAATCTGGCCCGAGCTGTTTAATAAAATAAAAGTAGTTCCAGGACTCTAAAACAAAAAAATCGACAGACACACAGACAGACAGATAAACAACAGGACAAACGTTTTCATTTCGGAAAGGCCGTTAAAATCATGTTTATTGAATATGTTATGAACGGAGTATCGGATCAGGATGATCGAGGTGTCATTCAACGCGTATTTAAAGCTAGATCACAACAACATTACTCCACCGGCCCCAATAGCTCCAATATTCAAAATTTTCAATTTCGCACTTTCACTCTCATTTCTCCTAAACTAATCCGTTTTTAAAAAATCTTAATATGCAGTTTCAAAGAGGTTTACAATACCTTTTGATCAAGATATAAATGGTTCTGATCTTACTATCGTAGCAGATTTTCAATTCTAGGGCTGTATATAGTACTCTTCATGAGCACCACAGTCTCGGTGCTCATCGTCACTACGTGGACTGCCGTCCACAGTGATAGACAATTACATAATATATTTCCCAGGTGTAGATTTTAGGCTAGATTTTTCTAGGCACTGCAAATGGGATCATTGCTACCAATTTTGATGAGATAGCGAATTTTCAGAGATATGTGTTGTACCACAAAATATCTCAAGGGCTGTACGGCCTGAAAAGGCCATAAAAAATAGTATAAGCCATTTAAAAAAAATATTTTTAAATTGAAAAAAAAAATTAATATTAATTCTAAAATCTTAATTGATTACAATTAATATTTAGATAAATTTTGTCAGGGCAAAGTAATTATCATATCAAAATACCTTTCCAACGCCATATAGCACATTTCTGTTACATTAGTCGTTCAGAAGTTATGGGTATGAGAAATCGATTTTTTTCCTTTTTACACGCCAAAATAGCGGAAAACGCGAAAATTAGATCAAAAAAAAAAAAAAAAAAAATGTACGTTTTTTTTTTTAATTTTAAAATTTTTAAGTTTCTTTTCATGGTTTCTCTATATCACTCTACATGATTTTTTACATAAATGTATGCAGAGTGCATGTAAAAGTTTAGGAATATGGGATCTTTTCATGAGTGGTATCTCGAGAAAGTGAATTTTCCCAGATATGTGTTATGTACCAAAAGTTGAGCAATCTCAAGGGCTATATGGCCTTGAGTGACTATCAAAATTGTTAGAACCATTAAAATAAAAAACTTCAAAAACTTAAAAAACAAAATTAATTTTAATTACATATTCTTAAATATTATATTTAGATAAATTATGTCAAGGCAAAGCTATTATCATTTTAAAATACCTTTCTAACGACATAAAGCACGTTTCTGTAGCTTTAGTTGCTTAGAAGTTATGGGCGCGAAATTTCTAGCTTTTTTAGCTGTTTTCCCGCTAAACTAGCGGGAAAGCCAAAAAGTGGTAGAACAAATGTTGTTAAGGTCGAGGTGTTAAATGAATTAATGAAATAATAAAGTGGTTCCAGGACTCTACAATAAAAAGATCGACAGACTGACAGGCACACAAACAGAAAAACATCAGGAATATCGTTCTCATTTCGGAAAGGCCGTTAAAATCTTGTTTATTGAATATCTTTTGAACGGAGTATCGGATCGGGATGATCGGGGTGTGATTCGACGCGTATTTAAAGCTAGATCACAACAGCATTAAAAATTTGGGGATATAAATTATACTAATAACCGAAGGGTCGTTCGCTATAATTGGCCCCTCTTGAAAATGTTTTATGCTCACATAAGTAGCGTTAGCGATCAAGCCACTTTCAGCATACACCTAATGAAGTTATTTATGCCAACAAAAGCGAATACTTTTATATGAGAATATTACTGTATGTTGTAAAAGGCAGGACAACCTTTCCACACCTAAGAACTATGCAAGGTGTAATTTACAACACTTCTCAAGCAGCATGCAAAGACAAATTGGATGACGATTCTCACTGGGAAAACACATAATCAAAATCGGCTAATTGTAGTTCAGATTCACCATCAAGAATTATTTTTATCATCATTATAGCGATTTGACAAGTTACCGATTCTGCTACTCTACGGAAGAAATTTCAAGAAAATATGTCCAGTAATATTTTGATTCAGACGAGAATTAGTTTATATTGCCTAAACTTTAAAGATTTATTGTGCCTAAACTAAGAGCTTCCCCAACATAATTTTTATACCCAAATGTACGTTAAATCACCCCCTATCTATGATTTTATTTTTTTTTTAAATTTTTTGGAAGGGCTCCGTTAATAGAAAATTACCAAAAATGTATACATGTTGCAAAGGTATACAAACTGTGGTAAGCTTGGTCTCAGACTACCAACGAAAGAAATCTTCCAGTCGGGCATTGCACTATGGTCCAGCTGACCACTTTTCTTGGTCAAAATTAATAACTTGCTCAGTATAAAAGATATCAACATGAAACTTTACCAATCGTTATTTTGTAGTCATAGAAAGATACTGACGGAAAATTTTCGGGATCCGGAAACTATATAGTATAGCCACCATAGGAACAATTGGGAAAATTTTAAATTAGGTGCGTACAACTTTGGGAACTTTATATTTTTATCGTTTTAGCTAAATGTTAAAAGATTTGACAAAATCGGATTACAATTTCTTATAGTTTTTAGTTTTAAAAAGTATTTTTTAACATTGTGTCTAATTAAGATGACGATATTCTATTGATGAATAATTATTTATAAGTCCTCAAGAGTTAATATTGTTTTTCATCTAGAAGTTCCATACAAAAAGCTATGTTTTTTAAAGCAAATTCCAAGAAATGTGGTACAATTGAAAAATTGTGGTGGGACTCGGGGGGACTCATTTTGTATACCTTTTCAAAAATGAGATTTAATCTCAAACCTGCACAGCTTATATTTATTTAAAAAATTTTTGGGAAGTTTAAAATTGTGTTTATGTGCCCAGTTTTACTTAATTTGTCCCTTCGGGTACAAACAGCCGACTTTAACAGCTCTTTGGCGCCATTTATAGTAATTTCTTTTACAGCACATTGATGGTCACACTATTTCTGATCCAACGAGAACAAAATCTCTTTATTTGGTTAACTTTTAAAAATTGGGTTCTGGACAAAAAAAGTGGTCGTCTGGACCATAGTGCATCGCAAGAAAAAAAAACAAAAGCTCCAAAGCAGTCATAATTTCTAATGAGGCTATGAATTTAAATGACACTTTATTAAAGCAGATTTTGGAAGTAAGCTTGTTCTCCATAGAAGTTCCGCCAATTTTAAAATCAATTTTTTTTAATAAAGTGCCGCCCATATTCCAAACAAATTTGCATAGAAATGAGAAATTAATTTTTAATACATATTCACAATGGGTAGTTCTCTGATATTTCGTAAGCATTCAAAGTGGAAAAAAAACATGTACCAAGACTTAATTTTATTTTGACAAAAACAATTCTTATAGCTATCGGTTAGTATTTGGTAATTTTGTTAATTTTGGGAAATATTTCGTTTTCGTGATAATCACAAAAAATTAAAGCATTCGTGCGCGTCACAGACAGAAGTCACTTTCTTAAAGATCAGTTCAATCACTGATTTCAGCCAGACGTGAACGACGATTGTGATGCAGTTAATTTTTATATGATACTTCTTGATTTGTATACCCTTCCAGAGGGTATTATAATTTTGACATGATATTTGCAACGCAGTGAAGGGGGCATCTCCGACCCCATAAAGTATATATGTATATTCTTGATCAGCATCATCAGCCGAGTCGATCTAGCCATGTCCGTCTGTCTGTCTGTCCGTCTGTCGGTTTCTACGCGAACTAGTCTCTCAGTTTTTGAGCTATCGAGCTGAAATTTTCAGCATAGTCTTATTTCTTTAGCACGCAGTATATATGTCGGAACGACCGAAATCGGACTACTATATCCTATAGCTGCCATAGGAATGATGGCGAAATTAATGTAC
>VNJO01012397.1:0-25571 GCA_008042535.1 Drosophila tani | reverse complement strand
TTAGCTTTCTTTCTCGTTATATATAATTTTGTCATTTTCATCAGTCACTTTACTATTTGCAAGTATTAGTGTGTGTCGGGAGTGTTTTGAAAAGGAATTTATTTAGGTTTTTTTAACGATTTAGTGAGTTTTGAAAGTGTATAATGTTCAAAAGAGGCTTTAGCAAACATAATATATGGCGGCTGGCCGATGCACAAAGATGCATTATAATTATAGCATCAAGTAAGTAACACGAAACATTCTGATTTTTTAATGATTAATTTCTAATTGTTTTTCTTAGGTGTAGATGCAATTAAAGAAGATGGGTTGAAGGACAGATGCAACAATATTGGGGTGCGCCTAACAAAACAAAGCAAGCAAAATTCGATGAAAATGCAAAAAATAATGAACAAATATTTAGTTTCAGTGAAAAATAATAATATATTGATACAATTGTATGCGGAATATCTTTCTATTTTCAGTCGGTTCAATCTGCATTACAATCCTATACACGTGGTATACCAGCCAGTAAAGCATCTGCATTACAATCCTTTTATGCAACAGTATATGCACAAAGTGTGCTCGGCTAATCGCCTACTTGCTCGATTCGAAGTAGGCGATTTTTAAAGTATACTAGCTGAAAAGGCGGCCAAGTTAATGAAAAAGTAAAGCATGTTATAGTATGAATTTAAATGCTTACTGCATTCGAAGTATGACAGTTGTAATCGATTCTCGAAGCCAAATTTTCGCCCCTGGAACAGTAGTTTTGGTTCGCTCATGTGTGAGTGGGCAACAAAAAATTTGTTTACTAAACTAAGTGAGTGAACATGTTCATTAGTATTGGTTCATTTTTGTTCACAGGCTCTGTTTTGCTCACTTTTTCAGATTTGGGCTTTTGCTCACCAAATTTGTTGACAACATTGGAAACTGTTGCACGCAGATCAAGTTTGTTTTCAAATTTGGCCACGCCCACTTCCGCCCTCAAAAATCATAAAAATAGTTAAATAAGCTATACTCGTTATTTTCGGGTTAATGTTAAAAAATACAAATAATTAATGAAATATAGCGGACGTTTCCTGAAAATTTCAGTAAAGTCACTGCTGTTGCAAGCTGTAGCCGACAGGTGGCGCATTCGAGCCTTGGCCGTGCGATATAATGGCGCCAATGTATGTATGTACAATGTAATGTATGTACAATTTTAAGTTGCCTTTTAGTGTGAAGCGCAAACGTCTGGGTACCGGGTATCTCACAGTCGAGCACTCTCGACTATAGCTTTTTTACTTGTTTTATACCCTTGCAGAGGGTATTATAATTTTGCCATGATATTTGCAACGCAGTGAAGGAGGCATCACCAGCCGAAGTTTTAAGGGTACCGGGTATAAAAATTAGTAGATGCAATATTGATACATAGGAACTGTTAAATAAGTTGAAAATCAATGAAAATAAAAATACAGAAATCAAAATTTTTTATAAATTTCCATATCTCGAAGTAGATGCATTCTAGTTTAAAAAGAACAAACTTATAATCTTTTTCTACAAACTTGCTAAAAATTTCTATAAGAGTCATAAGATATTTATAAACTTAAAACCGGGATTCTAAAATCATACCAAATTGTCATACTTCGAAGTTAATGAAAATATATATACCTATGTTGAAAATCACAAAGTAATATTGTTTTTTTTTGTAAAAATTTTGCGATGATTTTTATGGGAGACATATATAATAATTGCAAAATCAAAAAGACTATTTGGAAAGTTGTATGTGAATAGCTCAGAAACTGAGAGACTTTGCGTTTGCGTAGAAACAGACAGTAGACAGACATATATACTTTCTAGGATCGGAAATGACTTCTTCACTGATTTGGTACTTCTGACTAAAATTATAGTATGCCATGCTATATATAGCTACTTCGCGAACCATAGGAATAATATAGCTTTCGAAAAGTATTATAAATTTTATAAGATTTAATATCGCAGGATTTTTTTTTTTTTGCAATCTTTTTATTCCTATTTCCAGTCTCATGACAGATACAGTCGGGAGAAATTCCACATTTTACACTTAATTTTCAAGGGCTCATGAACCTAAAAAAAAATTAACAAATTTTTTCCCTCGATTCCTTAATAAATAGGCGCAAATAGTAAAAAAACTTCAATATTCAATATTCAAGCCAAGTGTGTCACCTTTCAACAAGATGTGGATTCTAATTATACTACGAAAATTTTTAAGAAATAACTGGGAAACCAACATTTTTACTCAGCTCAAAATCCCGACCTCAAATCGATTGAGATTCTATCGTGGCCATAAACCTCGGGAGGTATTATTCAGCCCCATGCACCATAGACGGTCTCTGAAAACGTGTGCAACTGGAGTGGAATCAAATTCATTGGAACCTAGCTTGCCTACTTAACGGTTGTATTTGTATACTACATAAAAACTAAAAAATAAAAGTCCACAACAAAACTTTTTTGTATAAAAGGCTTTTGCAATCAGAGTACACAACAATCGACTCATTTATACGACTTTAAAAAAATGATTTGCAAAAATTAGAGTGTTTGTCTGGAATAAGTTGTTACCAAATCAAACAGCTACCTTGACCTTCTTTCGGGATAGGTGTAAACGAAAACTCCACATTCTCTAAACAGGTATTCAATACCAGAGTCACACTTAATAACTGTATCAAATGAAAGTGCGCATGAGACCATAAAAAAAGCCCTGATTATTAACGTTAGCGATCAAGTCACATTTACTATACACCTAATGAAGCAAAAATTATCAGTCTGGATGTTATATCTGCAGCTCTGAAGCAGTATGGAGGATTTTATCATTCGAAGTGGACAGCCTGGGTAGAGTGACAGAGGGACGTGGAACCAGAGTTCTAAGTCAATGCAAAAATAGGGTCGATTGTTTCCCTTGAGTAAAAAAAAACGGATGATCTTGGCAATGTCTACGTTATTCATCCCAGCAACAGCGAATACTTTAAATTGAGAATCTTACCGACAGACCCGACATCCTTTCCACACCTAAGAACTATGCAATCAAAACAGCATACTAAGCTGTAGGCCTTTTGGAAGACGATTTTTACTGGCAAAACACATTATAAGAAACACCTAATTGCAGTTAAACTTCATTATTAAGGTATTTTTTGTCATCATAATAGCGATTTGACAAGTTACTGATTCTACTACTCTATGAAAGAAACAAAAAATGATTCAGCGACGACGAGATTTAGTTTTTATTGCACAATAAACCCTTAAAATTGTTTTAACGCAACAACACAAAACATAAAAAACATCGTTTGCTTGGAAATATCGACTCGTGTGTTGATGCTGAGTACGCATATATTATAGGTTAGAAATGACTCCTTCGTGGCAAACTTCTAACTAAGATTATATTTCCCTGCAAGCGTATAAATATTAAAGTTATACGTATTTCGATCATTAAATGAGTAAGGAATGGCATTAATGTAACAATGTTAATATTTCACACGATATTTTTATACCTTTGCAGGGTATTATAATTTTATTCAGAATTTTGCAACGCACTGAAGGAAGCATCACCGACCCATAGAGACAAGTCGATCTAGCCCTGTCCGTCTGTCCGTTGCTACGAAAACTAGTCTCTCAGTTTTTAAGCTATCTGAATGAAACTTTGCAAATAGTTTTCTTTCTATTGCAGTTTGTATATAAGTTGGAACTGCCTTAATCGAACTACTATATCTTATAGCTGCCATAGGAACGATATGGCAAAAATGTCAAATTTTCGCTGTTTTTAAAGATATTGGGCTCAAATTAAATATATGACCCTCTAATTATATTTAAGCTATATATATTAAATTTTATGCAAGTCAGTCCGCTATATCTTATAACTGCCATAGGAATTATCGGAAAATGAATGGAAACAAATTACAACTTCTCTGTTTCTCAACGTGTTTTTATAAATTTCAAGATACATATAGCTGGTTTTAACGGTTTTAGAATTACGGTTTTAATTTCATTAAGATCGGACAACTATACCATATAGCCATAGAAGCGATCGGTTGATTTATATGAATACGTAGAATGTATAATTAAATGTTATAAAAAAGTAAAAACTTCAATATTTTTTTAAAATTACCTAAATAGATCGACTTAATGATCCAATTGCAGACTGCTAGGGTATACAAACTTCGGTATACCTTTCTTGTTTTATTTCCAAATTGACTATCCAACACGGAGACTAGAAAGTAATATCAAGCAGCTTAAAATATAAGCTGTTATAACAAATGGCTTTGTACCAACGGGTCCAAATAAGCACTAATTGTGACACTTATTGTCTGTGCACAGTGGTCGCAAAACCCTTTTTTTAGCCGTAAGTTTGAAACGGGATGATAAAGCTTGAATAAGTTCCGTAAGATAACAAAAAAACAAATAGGAGGTCTACAGTCTAATGTGACCGGCTGTAAGGTACCCGGTAACCAAAGCATTGTGGGTGAAATTAAAAGGCATATGGACATGTTGACAAATGACGCCAATTTTTGATAAGAACGTGATGATCAACACGCATTGATGCTGCCAACACTAATATAGACGAAGACAACACAGAACCATTATTGTTGAATAACTTCCAAAATTACTGATGTTTTTAGAGCTCGCCCGCACAAATGTATTTATTTCGTGTCTATTTACTTTAAACCAAAAATCACGAATATAACTTAGTGTTATGTTTTTGTTTATTTTCAAGGCAGTAATGGGCGTGGCCAAATTTAGAAACAAACTTGATCTGCGTGTTATCACCAAAATTTCTGATCTGTTGTTCTGAGATCTGTTTTTTCATACGGACAGACGGACTTGGATTGTAATGCTAATCAAGAATATATATGCTTTTCTTCCTGCTTCCTGTTCCATACACTGTCTGTTGGCACTAAGTTATAATACCCTTGTACCCTATGCACTCATAAAAATATTTTTTCTATATATTTATTTTCTTATCGCCCTAAAAATTAGAAAAAAAAGGTTCCATGAATTTAAGGCAAGGCACCTTAAAATCAAGGCAACACACCACAAATATATTTTTTTAAGGCTAACCTTTTTATTTTTCTTAAATCTAGAGCGATTTTTTCCGATTCGCTCCATTTTGTTGCTTTTAAAATTCAAGGGCGAATTGCCATCAATTTTTCTTAAAACCAAGGCGAATTTGCCCTAAGACTGCAGGCGATAGTCAAAGTTAAAAAGGGTCGCGAATAGAATGATAAAGAGAGAAGATATGGTATTCTTCTTTGCAGTCCAAGTTTCGGGAATTTCTTTTCTGTATTGGTTTAGTGAACGAGTTAAGATGGAGCAATTTTTAAACCTTTAAAGGCAAGCTCTCATTAGATATGTATTTTTAAAGGTAAGTGTATTATTTGTAGTTAAAAAACCTAAGCCAATATGTGTACATATGTATGTATGTATGTATCTACATTTTTAGAACGGAATTGCATTATAAGTTTAATTAAATGTTTGACTTGGGGTCAACTCTGTGGTGAAATCCCAAAAGAGCTCGTTTTTTTTAATACTTTTTAAGATAGGAATAAAAATGTAAGCACATTAAAAAAAAAAAATTTTTTTTAATTTACAATAAGTACATGTACATATGTATATGTACATATATGTATGTATGTATGTATATTGGTGCTTCTTATGTTTACTTACTCAGTCGGACCTTGTAGAACGGGTTGTACAACAGAACGCATCTGCAACAGTTCTATATGCCGCCAACGCTAGCTCAAAAAATGCCAGAACTCTGATATGAGCTATAAAATGAGCTATAAAATAAATATCATGTGCAACTGTCGCTTCTCTATAAACATTTATGCATTGTTATTGCGTTATTTTGGTACTATGTAAGTCACCCGAGCGCTTGCCGAACAGTCGGATTTTTATACCCGTTACCCATAGGGTACAAGGGAATTATAAGTTAGTGCCGACCGAGAATGTGTGTAACAGGCAGAAGGAGAAGTCTCCGACTCCATAAAGTGTATATATTCTTGTTTAGCATCACCAGCCGAGTCGATCTAGCCATGTCCGTCTGTCCGTCCGTCTGTCCGTGTGAAACAACAGATCTTAGAGACAATAAGAGCTAGAGCTACCAAATTTGGTGACAACATTGGAATCTGTTGCACCCAGATAAAGTTTGTTTTAAAATTTGCCCACGCCCACTTCCACCCCTAAAAATCTAAAAAAAAATGGAAAAAAAGAGTGATTTTCGGCTTAAAGTAAATAGATATAATAAATAAGGGGCATTCGCGGACGTCTTCTAAAAATACAAGTAAAATCGGATGATATATATGGAAGTTATTAAGCACTAAAGTTTCTGTGTATAAAGAAGCATACAGAGAGAGAGAGAGAGAGAGAGAGAGAGAGAGAGAGAAAAAGAGAGAGAAAGAGAGAGAGAGAGAGGAAAAGAGACAGAGAGAGAGAGAGTTGGGTGTTGCGCAGCATGTTCCTAGAAACATTAGTCTCTTTTGAGTGTTGCTCAGCATGCTTCTAGCAACATATGTTTGAAATTGGATCATTGAAAATCGAACCATTTAAGTAATGTTGAAAAAATATCGAATTTTTTAAATTTTACTTTTTACATGTAGAATTTTACATTTTCATATAAATCGACCGATCGCTTCTATGGCAGCTATATGAAATAGTTGTCCGATCTTAATAAAATTAAAAATGTATTTATAGAACCATACAAAACTGCTATATCTCAAAATTTATTAAAATATGTTTAAAAACAGAGAAGTTAAAATTGTTTTTACATTAATTTCGCCATCATTCCTATGGCAGCTATAAGATATAGAATTCCGATTTCGGCCGTTCCGACATATATATTGCGTGCTAAAGAAATAAGACTATGCTGAAAATTTCAGCCCGATAGCTTAAAATCTAAGAGACTAGTTCGCGTAGAAACCGACAGACGGACAGACAGACGGACAGACAGACAGACGAAAATGGCTAGATCGACTCGGCTGGTGATGCTGATCAAGAATATACATATATACTTTATAGGGTCGGAGATGCCTCCTTCACTGCGTTGCAAATATCATGGCAAAATTATAATACCCTCTGTAAGGGTATAAAAACACGCGCTTGGGTTTTTCGTTTTCTTGAGTTACTTGCTTTAGTTGCATTAAGAAGTTTGCTTGACGCAGTTGTGAAATTAATTTTAATAAGTATAGCAAATTAATAAGTACGCAAAACATTATTAGGTAAGATTTTTTGTACATGCGATAATTTATTTCAGTTTTAGATATCAGGTAAGCCATTGCCATAATAAAATTAATAATATATTACTTTTATTTAAGATCTGGCATATATACGTAAATATGTATATCACATATAATATTTTTCATTTCAGATTTAATTTATTTATAGGTCATAATATTATAACATTTTTATTTCAGATAATATTTGCGTTTAACGGTGAGTGTATATAATTTAAGTTTCCCATTTATTATTTTTATAACATTATTTAATTATTGTATTAAAAAACATTATTATTATTTTCAATATAATTCCAGAATTTCTTCACTAAAAGATTTTACTGTACGATTAAATTAGCCTACATATATTATGTACATTTCAAAATAAATAAAATACATGTTTTTAAATATATTTTTAATGTTGTTTTAACGGTTGATAATGCATTCTCACCGAACGGTTCTTTATGTATGCTACAGATGTGTTCTTAATTGCTTCCTTCATAACAGTTCGATAACTGTTACCAATGGGTTATTTTGAAGCGGTATTTTACATGAAAGATATATTCTAACAGAACCGTTATTGATGTCTGCTGCAGATAGGTTATATAACGCCTCTTTTAGATAAAGTGTTGCTTTAAAATACTACGTTTAAATTTTTAAGATATCTTTGCTAGTTTAGCGGCAGTGCCAATTAAAATTTTTTTTAAATTGTTGCACAAAATAAGCTTCGAGCCACTGTAGATCCGACATCAGAAACACCATCAACAGTAATAGCACATGATATTGTATGTACATACATTTATTTGTATAAGAAAAAATTTCAAAAATAGAAAACAATACAAAAAACTATTTTTTCTGGGAAACTAACCTTAAAAAATAGAAAATTGATACCCAAATGTTGAAATTGGTTTCTTATATTTAAGGGCCATTTTGCCATTATTGCAAGAAAAATTACCCTCAATACAGAAATCTATATCTAAGAAAAATTCGCCTTTGAATTTAGAAAAGTTTTTCCATATTTAGGGCAAAAACAAGAAAATTCGCCGTTTATTTCAGGAAGATTCTTTCCTAATTTTAAGATAATTTTTTTTTAAACTAGAGTGAATTGCTTTCGAATATACGAGCGAAAGCTGGTTTTTTAGGGCGATTTTAGGTAAACATTTTTATGAGTGTGGTTATAAAAATAAGCGGTAGTGCCGCATTTTGGCGGGCACAGGTAAGGGAATTGTCAAAATGAAAAACGGACCCTAAAATCGACCCTTCAGCTCAATCAAAAATGGTTGCCTCTAGGGGTTAAACAAAAAGCTTCTTTTTACTTAAACTTAAGGGGGGAGATCTAAGTAGCTAAAAAAAAACGGGTTTTCAGAATATGTTTTTGTCCAAATGGAATGGCCAATCGAAAATTTGTAAATTATGTATTATAAAGGAAACATTTACTAAAGCATTTCTCCGTAGACCCTATTTTCCTGTGGCGTGATACATAAATTAAACATATCTTAACCGATCGATCTGAAATCTGAAGGATTCTTTCGATATTTTGATTTTTCGCGAAATGGTGCGTGATTTTGTTTTTAAGTAGAAAGATATCTAAAAAATACTACGTGAATCTATAGCCAAAGGTTATTTGGATCGACTGACGATTTTTCAGATCCATCGATTTAGATTTGTTAGAGTTACGTGTCCGGTCAACTGAAAACATGTGGTAGCGAGATACACTTGATTAAAGTTTTAAAGCGCTTGAGAAATATATTACAGTGGCTCACAGCCTTTCTTGTGCAGATATACAACCAATCTTTAAAGTCGGCTAGCACATAATCTATATAAGATATCAACAACATTTTAATGCAGTCTATTAAAGAAGTGTTCTAATATACATAAAAACCCTTTACTGTTTTTCATTTTTATTCAATAATATTTAAATTAAAAAAAATACTTCAAATATTGTCTTCTTCAATGTCACAGTTTATTTCGTGCACGAACTTTAAGTAAATGTATTTCGTGAATTGTGAGCCCTAACGAAATTGTTCTTATTGAATCTTTTTTAACACAATATCAGCTTATTTTTTTTTTATATCAAACTTTTTTTTTTTGCTACATTAAAAAAAAGTTTTGTTCGTTTTAGAAGAATCAGCCCCTGCTCAACTATTGAAAAGCGGGATTCGGTCCTTAAATGTTTAAAAACTATAAAAATTAAGCGGAATATTGATTAAATGGTAAATTAAGGGCCTAGTAATATAAAATATTAAAAATAAAAATAATATGTGGCTTATAAGGGCTAAAATTCTCCATCTAATACTGTTCAGTGAGCATGAAGACACACGAATTATCCTTAGCAGTATATATTGAGAATGAACTGACACAAAATGATCCGTGAAACCTACTATCGAATATTTCCAAGCAACTTTGAAAAAGCCCTTTATAAGGCAGAAAATTCAAGTACGAGTATGCCCACTTAAATTTGCTAGGGAGCACAAAAATTGCTCAATATCCATCTGGAATGTAGGTATTTTCAAAAACAAGTCTAAGTTTAACTTATTTGGATATTTTGAATGTCCTATGCCTGGACGGGATCGGCAAACAGAGCTACACCATTTGCACCTGATAGTTACAGATGAACATGCTGGTGAAAATTTCAGTGTTTGCGCTTTTAAGGATGTTTTAGGCGTTGGATCACTCCTCTTCATCAAAGGGATTATATATTAGCTCATTTTATCTCAAATTTTTGAGGAAAAAAATGCTTAAAAATGTAAAAAAACTGGACTTAGAGGGTCGTTTTAGATTTAAAGAGCAATATTATATGGAGCGTTTTAATTCCAAACTGGCACAATTTAATTTTTTTTAATTTTTAATAATACTAAACCTTAAAAATAGCATTACTTCAATATTCCGCTTGGTTTTTTTTTTTTTTTTTATATGTTTAGGACCTTTTCCCGCTCTTCGATAGTTGAAAAGAGACTCATTCATTCTTCTAAATTGAACCAAACTTTTTTTCAGTGTATCAAAAAAAAAAGGTAAATGTTTAAAAAATTACCTGAAAGATTCCATAAGAAAAAGTTTGTCTGGGATCACAATTCACGAAATACATTTACCTAAAATAAGCTGTGACATTGAAGAAGTCAATATTTTAAGTTTTTGGAAATTTTAATACTTTTGAATAAAATTAAAAAGCAATACAAAATTGTTTATATATATTAGAATACTACTTAAAAAAACTGCATTAAAATTTTTTTGATATAGTTTTTGTGCTACACGACTTTAAAGTTTGGTTGTACCTCTGCAAGAAATAAGCTGTGAGCGACTGTACATACCATACATGGGATGCATCACGACAGAATCGAAAATGTTGACATCTAAAGACCATTTTCGAATTGCATCTTTTGTTATAATATTTTAAGGGTCAGCATTATTTACACAAATAAAAAATGTTTCGATTTTCAAACAATTTTACTTAGATGTCCCGCCTTAGCTTATTTCAGATAGCCAGCAGAAGGGAAAGAGAAGGCATTTCCTCGTGTACTTCAAGTTACTCTTTCGCGTTCAGATAAATTTACAGGAGTGCAGAAACCCGATTGGGTATACGCCAAGTTTATTTGGTGTTTATCTTTCCGGACAGTTTACTATCATGGTTCTTATGGGTTATTTTGCTACGGTAAGTTCTAAATGTTAACGGAACAGTTCTTGAAGAGTGCTGCGGATTAGTAACTGTCTTCAATGGGTCCTTTTAAAAAACAAATAAACGAAATAGTTTTTGATGTTTGCTAAATAAGCGATTCATAACGCTTATGAATCGCTAGTCTGCTGGGCCAAAGAGGTATTTAACAGATTTGCATATACATAAGTACACTCGGCCGCATATTTCTGCGTACAGCGCCATAAAAAATTAAAACTTTGCACTGCAAATCAAAAATGGGTTCATTCGTCTCCTTATATTTTTGCAGAATTATGCGCTTAGCCATATTCTTCTTAAAAGAAGAGACGCAAAAGTCTGCGTACAGCTAAGAAATTCGACATTAAATATCCAATGCAATTCTGCTTTGGTTCAAAGATGGCTTTGCGCAATTGGATCATACATTTTTATTCGGTTTTATAAGCATTTGTCAGAAAGGTGTCCAGGGAAGAGGAGATTTGCATTGTCGGATGAAAAATCATTCTTAAATTGCATCTTAAGGGCAAAAAGTTACCGGAAAAGTTGAAGAACCATTGGCAGATCGCAGTCATCTGTTCAAAGAGTCATTAACAAATACATAACGTCGGGCTCAATGTTATTGACCCCCAAATCTGATCGCACAAGCTAGTTGACGAAAAGAGAAAAATCTAAATTTCTCTTAGTAGTTCAGAACAATCCGAAATCGACAGCCTACGAGTTGGAAATTTAAGTTGAGGAACCGTTCTCCAAAACCATATAAGATCATACTAAGTATACGATGGGCAATTAAAAAATGTGGTTCAAAAAGCTCTGTGGCCAGGAAGAATCCATGTATTTCAGAAGCAAATCAGAAAAAAGTCTGGATTTCGCAAATGTCCACATTTCAAAGTCTTCCGAGCCTTGGATAAGTTCCTTTTTTTTCGGTCAAAAGAAAGTTTTGCATTGCCGGCATGAGGGGAAAAAAATTGTGCCGCGGAGGAGTGGTATAGCTTTGGAATGGCAAAACTGAATAACTATCGTAAAACATGGAGCCGACGAAGTTATATTAAGGTGTGTATTGGGGCCAACACCGTGGGCAAATTGTCCGTTAGAGATTCTAATCTAAACCATAGGTTCTTCATAGACATATTATAGGCAAATTGGGTTGAAAGTTCTCAACGGTTGGGCCTGGAAAACGACTTTATTTTTTTTTAAATATATTGACTCAAAACATACTGCCCACAATATCAAGCCTTGACCCCTTTATGACGTATTAAAATAGTTGTGAACTCTACCACAATCTCCGGACATGAAACCTATTGAATATTTACGGGATCTTCTGGAGCGTTGCATAAGAAAACCCAGGACTACGTCGAAAACTGTGCTTAAGACACTTATCCTCAAAAAATGGCAGAAAATCACACCAGAGGATACAAAAAAATTAGTGGAAACGTTGCCCAGACGACTGAAGGAAGTTTTTTACAAAAAAGGGTAACCGAGAAGCTTTTAATTTGCAATTAAAAGACGATTTTTTAAGCTGTACTCAGACTTTTGCGACTGATTTTTTAAGAAGGGTTTAAGTAAAATGGTTATTATAAGAATTCGGCTATGCGCATAAATCTACAGAAATATAAGGAGGCGGCCAATTGAATGACTAATAGAATGAACCCATTTTTGATTCGCAGTGCAAAGTACTAGCCGAGTGTATGTATATATCAATTGCCTACAATGTTTATTTGAATGTTGGAAAAAAAAATTTACGCAGTAAAGGAGACATATGGGCATTTCCTAAAAGATCACCAAAGATCCACCGCCATCAAACATTTACACGCTGCTACAACACGTTTTATAAATATTTAAAAACATTAACATTTTCATAATATAATGCGTCTGTATATACTTGACTTTTTGTACCCTTCCAGGGTATTATAATTTAGTCATGATATATCCAACGCAGTGAAGGAGACATCTGCGACCCCATAAAGTATATATTATTGATCAGCATCACCAGCCGAGTCGATCTGTCTGTCTGTTTAGTTTAGTTTATTTAGTTTGTGTACTTACTTGAAATATAATATTACAAATATTTTTATATACGATTTTTTTTAAGATTTTTGAGTCCGGAAGTGGTCGTGGTCGAATTTTAAAACAAACTTGATTTGCGTGCATCGGATTAGAATTCTGTCACCAAAGTTGGTGACTCTAGCTGTTATAGTGTCTGAGATCTGTTTACCAACACGGACTGACTCCATCCCCGAAAATCCATGACGCGCCATATATTCTCGGTTGGCACTAACTTATAATACCCTTATACCAATACCTTATACAAATACCATAATTACCGGGAATAAAATGATCCAAATTTTACATCGAAAAACGATTTTTTCCAAAACTCCTTCAATTTTTTACTTTTTCAAATATTGTACGTCATTGTATAGGAAATATTATTTATTTTAATAATTTTTCTAATTTGTTCGGCTTCTTATTCGACCGGAATCGTCGCAGCAGTTGGCGTACTTTTTTTTTTAACCTCCGGAAACTGCGTATAATACCGTTCTTTTTTAATATGTTTGTGGAAAAAAAATCCTAAAATATTTCTGAAGATATACACTCTTATGCCCATTAATGTTATAAACATTAATTTTTCATCTGTTTCACTGGTAACCCCTTATATGCAGATCAGTCAACTGTATATATAGTATCTTATAGTTGCCAAAGGAAAGATGTCAAAATATTAGTTGTTTTGTAAGATAACTAATTATTTTTCTTCCATATTACTTCTGGCTAAGTGTTGATTATAACATCTCCTTGAGTTATACAATCGAAATGAAGGGATACAATTATTTAATTATTACATTAGCCCATTTTGTAAATAACACTGTTTGTTTACAAAGGAAATTTATTAGAAAATATTTGTAGCGAGCATCCTCGGCATTTCAAACAGAACCCAGCCGAAATCAAGTTAATGCTTTTATATCTAACACATTTGCAGCTTTACTGCTTAAGATTCCGGCCTTGCATATTTTGGTAGGATTTTATATTTTTTCTAGTACTTACTTCTAAATCTACCATGTGTATGCTGTATCCGGCACACAATTTACAGAAAATAGTTCTGGCTAAATCAAAATCCAATTTCACAACTAGTCAACTTTACCACAACCAATTAGTAAGAACGCCAAAAACAGACGAAAATAGCACTAATAAAAATGTAAAGCCCCTGAAATACCCGAGATAAAAAATAAATGCGAAACCAAATTAAGCCGATGTTGAGTCAAGAATGCCAAGCTAGAGCTCAAGATCCGTCAGAGCTGCCGAGGCAGGTGAACCCGCCCGCGCCAAGATCAAGATCCGCTTCTCACACAGTTCCGAGACCCAAAGCGAAAGTGAGCATGCGAGAGTAACGCCAGAGCCACCGCTCGCATCAACTTTGGCGTCGACGTCGGCTTGACGCTGACTTCGCCGTTGGCGTTGACTCATCTGCTGGCGTCAACTGAGCTGCCGGCGCGATTGCGAGTCCCACTTATTTTCTTGTTCGCATCTTCGACGGCTGAGGTTTCTGATGCTGACGTACCCGCTGCCGCCAGATTGTATTGTTGCTTCTCAACTGTTGGTGAATGCGCTGCTGCTGTCGGCAACGGCTGCGGTGACGCCTCGGCAACTAGCTTTGCTGGGCACATATAAAACAGACGATCTTGGGTAAATATTCACAATCATATTCAAGTTGTTCGTACGTGCGTTAGTCCGTGTCCGAAATATTTTGGATTCTATCAGTGTAAGAAACTTAGTTTGTTTTCGCGGTTTCATATCCCAGATTCCCATATATAACTTATTCGAGCGTCTAAGCTCTCTAACAACTTACCGGAAAGTAATTAAGTGCAAAGCCAACGAACATGCAAGTACTCCAAGGCCACAGGATAAATTGGCCATGTAGCAATGCTACAGAAATCAAACTGGGCAAATAAGATGTTCAGCCATTGTGGCCATTGTAGTTGAAAACTAAATTTATTTGCAGTTGATTGATTGATGGATAGTTCCATTGATTCGGTTGCAGATGTCGCCGCTAAGTGTTTTCCGCGTCCCTACCTCTGTCCATCTGTCAGTTAGGCAGCCGTCTTGTCAGTATCCCCAGCCATTTCGGATCTCTTTGAATCTGGTTGCATTGTGCATTGTATTTAGTACGTTGGATACTTATTGTTGGAGATGCAATCTGCACTTCGCTGTTTTTTGGTCTGTACTGTGTTTTGTTCCAATGTTGTAAATTGCGCAAATACAAAAATTTTAAGTTTAGTTTAAGTGAAAATCTAAAACTACAGCATTTGCATAAAACCACCAGGTTAATAAAGTAATATACTAAATATGAGTCAAGGAATGTTTGCCGTGTGTAAAATATCAATTTTGATGAAGGTCCATAAAGTATAAGCTCATGAAATAGAAAGTAGAAATTCGCAGAAATTTCTTAGTCCCAAAACAAAATTAATAGTCACTCAAACTGTCCGAAGAAGTCTAAAATATGTTATGCAAATTTTTTTCGGTAAAAACCAGCAATTTAACTCCATACACATACATACATATATATATGTATATTTAGAAATTAATTTATTTTTTCTATGGATTGGAACGGATTGAGGCTATTCAAATATTTTTAGCTTTGAGTCACGCGTTTGAACGCATCCCGTATTTCGGCTTTAAGATCGATCGGTGATTGTACACAAGCTTGGGCATTCAGAATAAAAATGTTCTTGTTAGGATATAGATTATGGCCACATGCAAATTAGCTGTGTCTTGTGGGAATGACCTCTGCAATCAGGTTGACGATATCCAAGCATGGAATCAGTGACTCAACGCGCTTAAAAATAACCCAGCATATTAAAGCATATCCGGATCTGATCGCACCTAGCCCTAGATATTCCTTTATCGAGTGCCCTAAAAATTTTATTTATTTAAACGTCTCTTGCATTTGGTATTTGTAATTTAAGCTTAAAGCTGACTTCAATAGTGTAATAAGTTATAGAATATAAAGGCACCAACCTAAAATTACTGCCCAAATACTGTTATACATATAAGTATGTATGCAAAAAGGATAACTGCACCCAAAAAAATTGTGGACTAAATCAAGGTAACGCATGACCTAAAGTAGCAAAAATAGATTTAAAGGAAATGTGTTACCTCAACAAAGCGAAAAATTGACTTTTTGCCTATATTTAATGTATAGACTAGAATGTCTAGACTTGATTTGTGGGCAATTTTTACCTAAAAACAATTCTATTTATTCTAAAATTTTGAAACATTTTAGCTACCAGGCGGTCAACGTTTTTTTAGTTTTAAAAGTTTTTTTGCATTTTACTTTGTAAAGACCCAAAAATCGAGCAAGTTTGTATTTGCGAAACAAAAACTTAATTTTATCTCGAGTGTGCGCATACTATTCCCAACTGGTTGGAACATCGCTGGCATGGAGTGGCGGTTGCCGGCCAACTCTTGGCAATGTTTGTGCTACGAAAGAAGCACCAAAGCTCTACTGCAACGGTATACAAAAATTCCTGTAATCATTTGGCATAACATTTGATTATTGTAAGTTTATCTGAAGTAACACACATTAAAAATATTATTATGGCTTAACAAAAATATATATTTGTATTCAATATTGCCTACATTTAAGAGTGAAGCGTTAGGCAATTTTAGGCCACGCATTACCTTAAATTTAGGCCATAATGGACATTCTTAAGTGGTCACGAATTACCTATAAAATCAAGTCCTTCTATTACCTAAAGTAATTTTTCCTAAAATGTTAGGCTATTATCCATTTATTAGGTAATTTTTTTTTTCTGGGTGTATTACACGATAAACAAATTTATGTAGAAGTAAGCAAAGAGTTGAAAGTGATTGCATTAATACATTTTATGAATATGATTATTATTATGAAGGCGTTTCATCTGCTTTTTGAATTGCTATACTGACAACTGTTTACCTTTCGACGTTAATCCGCCAAATTCAGTCACTAAAAATTTTTTTTTTTTGTTTTTTCTCAGGTTCTCAACCCCATCTGAACAGTAATCGCAAATAAGCCACCATGTCACGGTTTCGGAAGCAGCTTGCGTTAGTATTTTCGTTAGCAGTGCTGGGGTTGTCCGACGCCGACTACCAAGGCAACATGTTTCTGAACGGTCAGTATCAGAACGGTGTGAAAGAGCACAGGGAGACACATCACTCCGTCAACCCCACGTCGAACGTCTTCCTCAATCACGCCATCATCAGTCGGCAAGCCTCACCTTTCCAGGGGCCTACGTACCTGCCGCCCAAGGAATATTTGAAGTGCGCACCCAGTCAGCAGTGTGTTCGCCAGAGCCAGTGCCTAAATGGCTTCTTCCACCAGCAGTTGCCCAGGATCCAGGTTTGTGACTGCCATTCCCTTAGGGGACTCTTGTAGAGATTTTCTCTCCTGACGAAATTATGCAATTGTCTACTGCATAATTGGATATTGATTTGGGTTTTCACGGAATACTTAAAGCTTGACAGCAGTCTCTGGTCCCACATTAGCGTTATTGGGTTAGATCCGTTTCGGACCAATGGAAGTCTAAAATCAAAAAATTAAAAGCCCGTATGGAGCGATAACGCGAAATATAATGCTGTCGATATTTCAGCCTGTTGTTGCCTGCTGTCTTTGCTGGGTTTTGCCTTTCGAGTTGTTTGGCACAGTTACCGTTATTTTCCGGTTTGTCATTATCAAAGCGAAGAAATACCAGCCCACATATATACGTGCTGACCAGATCATAGCTTTCAGGCATTTCGTAAATCCACTAAGCTCGAACCAAAAAATGAAGATCATGCTTAATTGCCCTCGTCTTGGCGTTTGAATGAAATTAATGTAAAGCAAAATAAAGGGTGCCGATGATTTGCATATTTGTAAAGGTGGCCCTGAAGAGCTCCAAAATTTTAACTATTAAAACCAACAATCTAACTGATAATATTACCTAAGAGTCCTATTCAGAAAAAATTCTTGTTGGTTTAATATATGACATATATTATATGTACATATGTATTTTAAACTTTACTGTACAAATTCGGGGTTTTTACTAGTTTGATGAATTTCCTTGACTATACTGACAGTACAAACATATTTCTATAAGCTGGGCATTATACATACGTTTCGCTCACTATATTGCCAGTAAAAGTACTTTTAATATATATATATATATATATATGTGATTCTCTGATGTCGAATGCGACATTCGTACGTATTAAAAGTGAAAAAAAAAAATGTGCCAATATTTTATTTTATTTTGACAAAATGCAAAGCTTGTAACTTTTGGTAAGGACAATATTTTAAACAAATATTGATTTCGCGCAAAATTTGGTTATCAAGATAATTGCAAGAAACTAAGGCATAAAGCATTCGCACGCGACTAAGTCAGAAGTCACTTTCTCGAAAGCCTGTTCAAACACTGATTTCAGCCAAACCTGATCGAAGATTTTAATGCAGTTAATTTTAAAATGTTACTTATTAATATTTCTTGATAATGTACTTTGTATGACACAAACATATTGAGCAGTTTTTTGATTATTAATTTTTATACATAACAAGAAAGAAAGCAAACTTCGGTAAACCGAAGTTTGTATATCCTTGCAGTCTGCAATTGGATCATTAAAAATTGATCCATTTTGGCAATGTAGAAAAAACATAACAAGGCAGCTATACGATATAGTTGTCCAATCTTAATGAAATTAAAACCGTAATTCTAAAACCGTAATAAACTGCTATATCAATTTTGTAAATTTTACATCTTACATGTATTATTTTACCTTATTATATAAATCGACCGATCCCTTTTATGGCAGCTATATGATATAGTTGTCCGATCTTAATGCAGTTAAAACCGTAATTCTAGAACTATAAAAAGCTGCTATATCTCGAAATTTATAGACATTCGTTGAAAAACAGAAAAGTTAACTTTTCTGGCAGTAAAGGAGGCATCTCTGACCCCATAAAGTATATATATTCTTGATCAGCATCACAAGCCGAGTCGATCTAGCTATCTCGTCTTCGACCCCATTAAGTATATATATTCAAACTAGTCTCTCAGTTTTTGAGCTATCTGAATGAAACTTTGCAGATAGTCTTTTTATTGCCGCTAGTACATACATATGTCGGAAAGGCCGGAATCGGACTACTAAATCTTATAGCTGCCATAGTAACGATAGGGCCAAAATGTTATATTTTCGCTATTTTTGAACATATTGGGCTCAAATCGGACCGCTATATTTTATAGCTGCTATGGGAATGAACGGAAAATTAATAGAAAAAAATTATAACTTCTCGGTTTCAACGTATTTTTATAAATATAGCTGTTTTTTTCGGTTTTAATTTCAGTAAGATCAGACAACTATATCATATAGGTGCCATAAAAGCTATTGGTTGATTTATACACAAATGTAAAATTTAAAATGTGTAGGTACATGTTATAAAAATGTAAAAACTTTGATATTTTTTTCAATTTAACCAAAATGGATGAACTTTCAATGATCCAATTTCAGACTGGAAATGTATATAAATTTCGGCTTACCGAAGTTAATTTCCTTTCTTGTTCATAGTAGGTTAACATATGACATACTTTTGGTTTGTACATAATTGGCCAGAAAAGCAAAAACAAATTACATAAAAATCACTAAAATATTATGTTACTTTTTTAGGTTGATTTTACATATTTTTTTTCTTTCGTGTGTACGCACAAGAAATGCAAAATTATAACATAGTATTCTAACTATTTTTGATTTTACATCGTTTTTTTGTGTACAAGGTACATATGTATATCAAATAAATATATATAATATATACATATATCCCCTATAAAGTTGTGCGAATCTGATTAAACACGACAGAAAACTGATAAATTTCCGTCGGCACTCTATTCGACACTCAGAATAATGGTATTTAGGAATAATTAGCGAATTGGTTGCACAGTACGGTACTAGTACTGCGCACTCAACCAATTAAAAAACGCAAACAAATCAAACAAATCTAATATTTCTTTTTCCCATTCCGATGATGCTAAAAACCGGTGCTTAATTTGCGTGGCTATTGCTGGGAATTTTTCTAAGTGGTTCCGCCTGCTGATAGGTTTATCAACCTGTGAGTCACATTCAAAATGTCTCCAGCACTGTCGAATACCGTATCACGTGGGACGTATTCGCACTATGATATATAAATATACATATGTACATATCTACATGTCTAAAAAATTACTATAGACACCAAAGCTAAATTTAAGCAAATTTAAAAACAGTTGAAGCTTGTATTGCGCTACCCACAGCATTAATGATTGCTGAATAAATGTATCCGTGATATCCAGTACTCACTTTGCATGCTCGACTCGGGTTGGCCAAAGCTCTTCATCAGTCAAGGTCGTGTTTTAGAACAATCTTAAAAACATTCGAATGGTCTTCCGACTTAAGCTTTTCTCGTTTAGAGAGACATAAAAGCAAACATAAATAAGAGGAATTGGCCTCTTTAATTTGTAAAATTCAGAGGCTGATTGATATATGGAATGTCTGGGGAACTGAGCAGCCTTAACTGGTTATCGAATCGCTTTTTCCGTACCATGATGTCAATTTCTTGGCAGTTGTATCTGATGAAGAACTGCTTATTCGATTATTAAACTGCAAAATCGTCAAGGCGACTCCGCCTCCAGCTACTGTTTTGACTTTTGATCTCTGGCTGTAGTCTGACGAAGTTATTAATTTGTAATTGTCCACATGCTAAATGCCAGCTGATCATCAGATAGTATTTGACAGTGCGATGAAAAAAATTAGCAAGTTTTCAGCAAAGGTCCACCAAGGCGACGGCGGCAAAGTTCAATGCAAATGCAACAGCATTGGCCATATAATGGCTATCCACGGCGGCTGGTGTTGGCATCTGCAACTTACTGGACACTTTATAGCACATTATTTGTGCAAGTGGCTGACCATTGCTGACCTTTCAGCCAAGATGACAGAAATCCCAATCATTAAGGCTGAGACGCGACTTTGTGGCGACTGCCTTTGTTTCTGAATTAGCTAAGCACTCTTTACTATTAACTGACGTACTTGAAATATAGAATCGCACGATTAAGCCTAAGACTCTCTCTAAGGTCACTCTTTTATCTTCATTCTCAGAACTGCGAGCCGGAAACTGACATATGCTGCACCTATCAAGCACAAGACACAACGACATCGACGACCATCGCACCAGTTAAGCCTGCGACCTGTCCACGCGACTCAGATTGCGTGGCCCCCGAGGATTGCCGCCGCGGGGAAATCAGTGCAATAAACTACGTAAAAAAACAAGGGGTAAGTTCACAGCCATCAAAATGGCAACCAGCCAAATTTGGGATTTGAGAAATTTCAGAGATGTGACGAGCACAGACTTTACATCATTAGTACATAGAGTTTGCCTACTTAATCGACTTATGTACCATAATACCACTATAGTAGCTGCATAATATCGCTTTGATGTTCCAATTGCGAGACCAGTGCCGCAAACAAAGCCTGAGGTCGCATTAATGTAGCTTGGTTCGCCGGAATCGGAATCAGACTCGACCGCAACCATCACAGAGCGTTTCACAAGCGCGGTGGAGCATGGGGAAACCCCGATTGAATACCAACACAATCGCAACTCCGACAGCTTATTAGCACACAATTAGTTTTAAGCAGTGCTCTAATTTCTTACTTGGGACTCTCTGACAATGCCAAATAGCCAGCCATGCTCTGGCAGTCTCAGACGACAGACGACTTTTCGGTGCTGTCGGGATGGTATAATCTCGTTTTGCTTGCGTGGCGACTAGGCTCAGGCCTTGCTTTCCAAAGGGTATGTGAAAAAGAGACCTGTACAGAAATGACATTGCCGCAGGGCGAAGTATTAATTCGAAGCAAGCTGGTGGTACCGGCATCGAACTTGACGCCATCAGGCACCAATCAAACTGGAATGCGGTTGAACCTAAAAGTAATGCATTACTCTCACGCATGCGACCCAAAAAAGTGTTAAATTGGGCCTACCGAAGCGAAAATATGCATAAAAATCTGTATAAATATACGTAAGTAGTTGTAAGAGAGACGCTAAGAGGTAATGAAACGGAGAGAGATCTCAGATTTACAACGGACCTGTGTAATTGCATAAGCAGCGGCCGGCAAAACGGGTCGGTTGCGTACACTGCTGATGCATGCAACGCCCGCCTGAAAAAAGCACATCAAGTCAAATATGTATCTGGCCAGACTGCGATGAAACATATGCATGTTGTCCTCATCCAAAGTCATCGTGGTTCCTCGACTACCCACTATTATTGCACTATTCAGACAAGTGAAGCTGAACAAACTCAACAAGCCATTTTTTATTGGCCCTCCTCATATATATAATTTCCCCGGCGCTCAGTGACAATTATGCTCAATAAAACCCCGATCTTCTTAGGTAATGCAGTCACTGACGCCAATTGCGTTGGGTTAAAAAGAACACTGTAGTACAATCAGGGTCCGATAAAACCATTGACGTTGCCATTAGCTGATTTATCAACCAGTTCTACAAAGTACAGTGCCATTGGCAAAATAACCGAGAAGTAGGGAGTAGAGATCGCTTCGTTGCTCGAAGGTCATCCAATTAGAGCAAGTAAAGTAACCCTTGCATACTTAATTCTCACAAATTATTAAAGCATATTTTGTTGTAAAAGTTTATATAGGCTGTAGCTTTATAGCTTAGTACCAACCAAATTTATATATGTATATACATAAATAATCTTGATCATTGCAAATACCTATACATTTTATATTTTTGTACTACAAAAATTGCTCCTATCACGGCTATATGATATAGTTGTCCCATCTTAATGAAAATAAAACCGAAATTCAGAAATCGTAAATTTGTTTCAAAACAGCTTTGTTTTCATTTATTTTCTATTAATTTCCCGATAGTTCCTATAGCATCTAAATGTGATATAGTCTTTTCGACGTATAGTATATGCTAATGGGAATAAAAAAAAAACCAACTGCAAAGTATAATTCAAAAACTGAGGCAGGCGGCCATTGCTAAATTGCACCGTATAAAAGAAGGAATTTCGACACTACATAGTTTATTTAATATATATATATATATTTATATATACTCGTATATACCATAGATCAGAATAAACAGGAGAGTTGACCGTCGTTTTTTTCTGCCTTAAAATAAATTTATAAGTATGTTTATGAAGAGCATGCTTAAAAATCCGCCTTTTTAATTATTTTGACTAGAATTGTGCAACATTCAGAATAGTCTTATTTCTATTGCAGATGGTATATATGTCGAAAAGGGCAAAATCGGTCAATTATATCTCATAGCTGCCATAGGAACAATCGGGTCAAATTACCCGAAATTATGGCTATACATTTATAATTTTATCCAAATCGGATCACTGTATCTTGTTCTTGTTGTTTTTAATATATCGGATTCAAAGTTAATATATTATCCTTTATTTTAGTTATAGCAACACATTTTAAATTTCTTAAATTTATCTGTAAGGATTTTTAAGCTTCCGCGCACTGAATATTTATCCTCAATTTAAAATTGTACCTGCTTATAAATTTATTAGGACGTCTTTTAATTTTTGTATAGATCTTAAAATAATTGCATACAGTAACTAAAGAGCTTATAAATTCGTTTAAAATACCACAATTTTTGCTTATTCCAAGAGTTGCAAGATCATAATGGATTTGGAAGCTGATTAATGATACCCATGTTATAATTATAGTGAAAAACTTATTTAGTTTTAACCAGTCTTCCGTCTTACTGCCATTTTGACAGCCAACAGCTGTAATAACGCAGAGCCGCAAAGCTCGCACGCAAACAAAGCACTCGGAGTAAACAGACCAGATCGAGCACTTCAACAAGCAGCGACACTCAAGCCGTGAATTCAAGGTCTAGGTCGAGCCTGAGGCCAGTGTAAGGGGGAATCGCTGACGGAAAGTCGTTGACAGTGCTTAAGATTTATTCATATAAAGGCCCAGAGTTCAGATGCGCTTAGTTTGGTTTTCTTTAGCTTAATGCGTATTTTATGATCGTTTTTATTGTTAAAAAGGTATTCTCTTAGTCTGCCGTTAATCGACAGCGATTTGTAAAATACAATGGCGCACATTGGTGGCAACTGACAGAATATTTAGGTGAGGCAATATTAAATTACAATTACGTTGCTTAGATATTGATAAAAGAGCAGCTCAGTTCAATAAATCTTGGCTAAGTGACTTAAGCTATGTGTAAGAGAGGCTGCAAATGAAGCAAACGCCTACATTTATTGAGCTGATATTTCAAACTGAATCTGAGTTCTATATAATGGATGCTGAAGATCTTTGTCTTATTTTGTTGGTTACTCATTTGACTATGTTTTCTGAAAATTTGAAACAATTTGATTGGCCGAAAGAATTATGGAAAAAAAAAAATAATAAATAAATAATAAATAATGTCAAATGTTACAGTTAGGCAGTAATAATTGCTTAGGTAAAAGAAAAACAAACTTAAAGTTCTACCATTTGAATGAAATTAAGAGGTTGTGTTACATTTTTAAAGTTTAAAATAAAAACAAAAAATTGTCGATTAACTTTTTAGTTTTGATTTTATTACCAATGAAATTTCCAAGAAAATTAGGTATTGGCCATTAAAATTGGACAAAGGAAAGCATTGGTATCTGTTGCACGCAGATCAAGTTTATTTTAAAATTTGGCCACGCCCACTTCCGTCCCGAAAATCATAAAGAAGGCTATATAAGCTATAGTCGTAATTTTCGGCTTAAAGTAGGCATGATAATCATGGAAGTTATTAAACAATAAAGTTTCTGTGTATGCTTCTTCTTTTTGTTGAGAGAGAGAGAGATGTTAAGAGTGCCAGTGCGTGTTGCTCAACATGTCCCTAGCAACATTTGTGTTTTTTGGGTGTTTCACAACATTTTTTTAGCAACATTTGTCTTCATTTGTCAACATTATCTTTTTTCCTTGATCATGTGCTTTTTAATTTAACCCGCAATGCTTTGGGTAACGGGTATCTCACAGTCGGTCGCACTCGACTGTAGCTTTCCCACTTATTTAGAAATAACTGTTTGATTCTTGCCCAGCTTACAAAGTATATAATACTTAACAAATTCAGTTCATCGTATCGCTTGGTGATACTGATCAATAATATAGATGTTATCTTATGGGGTTGAAATTCTTACACTTAATGCTTACAAACTTGTCTGTGAGGATTAAAAACGTGGTTAAAAGTTATAACATTTAAGAAAGTGCATATGAGTCAAATTTTTTTAAAATAAAAAAAATTTCTTTTGATTTAATAGTGTATTAGAGCTCTAAAAATATTGCACAAAAAGATGGAAAAGGTGTTTAAGTGTCAAACTGTTCAATTCTGCGGGAATGCATTCCATGTGTGTATATCTCAAGCGCCTTAAAACTTTCAAGGCGTTTATCTGAAATTAATGTGGTCAGTAAATCCGATATACTTATTACTATCGATTCCGTAGGAATAAATATATATAAATAAAATTATATATAATAATTAAAATTATGGACCGTAAATAATGATTATCAATGTTTTTTTAACAAAAAAATCATACGTTTGGGTCGGCAGCATAAAATAAACGAAAAATACCAATCGGCTACTATTTCGATGATCTTTCCATATCCTCAATGATTTTGCACTTCGCGAAACTTATACATTTTACTCATTTCTTATAATTTATCTTTGAGTTTTATTTAATCACTCAAAGAATAAA
>VNJO01012393.1:0-24076 GCA_008042535.1 Drosophila tani | reverse complement strand
GGTCACACCGTGACGACGTCAAATAATTTGACAAATGACGCGCTTGCCGATCTGGCGCCGCAGCGGTCGTGTTTGATTGAAATTACTTAAACTCTAACTCCAGATGTCGCAACCGCAGCTGCAGCGCTCCTCTGGCAGGTAGCATAACTATCGGCTCCGACTGCAGCAACCTCCCGCCAGAGGGCGGTTTGAGTATTGGCTCAATTTCGCTAAATTTTTGAGTTTTCGTTTGTTAAAAACTGAAATCCAACCGGAAAAAGGGAAAGGAAAAAAGAAACGCAAATATGAGCAATTTAATGAGAATATCAAGCATTTGGAGTCCTAATAAGACTAGAAGACCAGAATAGTACGAAGGCGAAAATCAGGTCACACATTTAATTAAGTCATGTCAGAATCGGATCTCCTTCTTACAGGGATAAAAGATATTATGCCCTGTAACTCCAGCTCCTTCATGTCCTTTGAGTTCCATTGAACGATGCGTATAAGAATTTTATAAAGTACATTTAAAATTATATATAATTAAAATATATTATATATATTGCAATTAACTCAAAATGATCAAATGATCGAAAAAAATTAAAGCAATATATTTGATACAACTAAGTTAATTGTTATCCCCTGGATTTTGAATATTAATTAGTTTTAGCAAGCTTCTAAGCCAGTTTTAGAACTATTTTTCGTCCCGGGTGGTCGCTCTTACTAAGATAAAGTTCGAAACTCCAACGAATGTGGTCAAGAGAGAGAACCCATGAGCAACGACGCCATTCGGAGGAGCGTTAAATGGATTTACGACCCCGAAAAAGACAGCTGGAATAATCGGTAAATAAACTCGTTTGGGCCAGGCCACTCCTCCACCGTCGACTGTTGGCCATCTGGGCCTGGACCGGACCAATGCAGAATTCGGCCCTCGCATTAGTTAGTCGCTTGGAGGAATTTTTTTTTTCATTTTTTGTAAGTCACTTGGCGGCGACAAAGGTCGTAATTAACGCGACACCGACGTTTTTAAAACCCCTCAACGCCATAATTAATTTCGAGCATTGCAACATGTCAGCGACATTGTCGGTTCTGTTGAAGTTGTTCGCCGTATTATGTTGTGTTCATTAGTTCAGGTAGAAACCACTCCGCCAATGACAGCGATGATGAAGTTGACTACTGAATTTATTAACGTCGGATCGAGCAGGTTAGCTACAATGTTGCTATCGCCTTTCCATCTGTCTCGGGGTCACAGCTCTGTGGGGGCGGAAATCTTGATACGGATTCCGTTTTTGAGCTAATTATGAGGTCTTACAGCCGCTGATCTTGTTATTTCTGGCTAATTAAGATCTTGTACATTATTTTTATGTCTGGTGCAGGGAATAAAATATAAATTTAAAAAATGTCTGATGAAAAAAGGATTTGCACAATTCTTCTTTTCAAATTAATGGAAATAAGTAAACATTAAAAATATAACTTAAGGTCGAATGTGACATTTTAGTAGCTTGATTTAATTTTAAAACCTTTAATAAATTCAATCATTTAAAAATAAAAACAATTAAAACACCCTTTTAATTAAAACCTTATAATTTCTCAGCAATAATAGTTTGAATAATAGTCACGATCACCTCTAAAGTCTCGACTCAGAAAGAAAAAATGTAGAGCAGCAGCCGCGAAATGCAGCCAAAGGATAATGCTCCATTTTAATTTGCTTCTGAATTGCACATTCGGCACGGTATTAAAATGCTACCAAAAAAGAATCAACACGACATTTGCGCCACTTGAATTTTCATGCTTTTTTTCAAAAGGCTTTCGTGGACCAACTGGATCTTGATTAGAATTCTCAAATATTTATAAAAACAGGGCCCCGATGTCAGGTGCTGTGTGGGCGTGGCATTAACCCAGCACTGCCAACGTGAGCTCTGGGGAATTTACATAGAACACAAATAAATGAAACTAGCGTTAGTCGGGCACGATTCCGGGTTATGAAATTAACATTTCGGGGGGCTGTGAGACCCCTTTGCGCCACCGCCTTTCCATTGCTGAGGCAGCACTTTCAACTTGGCCGCAACTAAAAATGCGAAAAGTCGACAAAAAGTCTAAAAAGTTTTCCGTCCACATTCGGAGCTGCTGCGGATCTTTCTCTCTGGCCAAACGAAATGAAATTTTCAGTTGAGTTGCCACAGGACGACCGACCCCCGTTTGCCAACCGTCCAAGCATCCCAAGGATGGGGATTCTGCTGAGTTGCCAGTGCATTGGAGCCTGAAACAGCAACTGGGAGCTGAAAGGATCCGGAGTCCGGAGCGAAAGGAGCACGAGGACGAGAACGACGACGACGACGACAGTCGACACATTTAACGATTATTGCCGGCCATTAAAAATAACAAGCAAAACTTTTGCGCATAAAGCCGCTTCGGGGATTCATTCAACGGCGAGCGAAACTCCTTTGGCGTTGCTTTTGCCTTTGCCGAATCCTTTCGCGATTGCAATTGTTGATCCTTTCGCAACTGCCGGCTCTTCAATTCGCTTTCGGTCCGCCTTCCCCGAGCCATTTTGCACTCGAATCGCCAAAGTTTAAATTCAATTGGAGAGGAGTGAACGCTTTTCCGAATTTGACTAATCAAAAAGGTTTTCCGGGGAAGGGAATTCGATTCAGACATCTTGACAGGCTGTAAGGGGAATTTATTAAGATGGATTAACGATTTAAACTCAGATATAAAATTAGATTTTATAATTTTCGCTTTAGAAATAATATTTTCCTTTTCCTTTAAAATTTTAAAACCCTTAACAAATACAGTACGAAAAAAATCCAAGATGTCTCCTTTGAAACTCCAGTTTCTTCTTGTAAATTCCATAAACATAAAGGACTTCCAACAATCCCATATGTTCGCCTGATAGCTTCTGCTCCCTAGAAGGTTCATGCACGATAAATGGCCCAGGAGGCACTTGGCAATCGAATCACGTATCGTTCATGTTTGGTGATTATAAAGTTTTAATGAATACGCACCACTTGTCCCGCATGGCAACTGCCACGCCCAAAAGGAGTTCCAAGTCCCATTCTCCCCCAAAAAAAAAAGCTTGTGCAATGGCATTTTATTTTTACAATGGCTCCGTGCAGGGAAGGATGCGTGCGACTCAAGGATATTAACACGTACGGAGTGTGTACCATCGATGCTGATGTGCGAGCATCCGATGTCCTCGCAGGGGATAAATATGAATGCCTTGCTCCTGCTCCACCTTTTGCTAAAGAAAAGGAATCCGAGGCATTTCGCTTTCCTTCTTGAGCCACTCGATTGGCTTTCCACATTTTTAAATCCTTTTAGGGTTTGCTGCCTTTAATATTTGGAGATGTGTAATGACATTTTTAAGATAGGGTTAAAATCGTAAAAGTGGTTAAAAAATAGTATTTTCCTTTAAATAATAATTAAAGCGGTTCCTTGGAAATTAAGATACTTAGACTGTTATCTCAGCTCAAGAAAGTAAGGATCGTGTGCCAAAGAATAAATAATTATTTATAATAGACATAAGCGTAGAATATTTTTACTTTTTAAGCTAATTTCTTTTCAACTATATTTCTTAACAGAAAGTAGTCTGGGGTCTGCTACTCACGTACAAAATCAATTTTATTAAACAAGATTTTCTTTTTTTATAAATCCTAATAAATATATATTTTATAAGAACATCTACCATATATTTCAAACCTCCCAATAATTAATTTTATTCTCTCTTACTCAAAAGAAAGTATTTTTCCCTTTAATATAATTACTTCCCTCTATTTCTGGGCACTTTGCATCATCTTGGCTCACTTTATTTGCGCATTTTAATGGCCTTCAGCATAATATTTTCAATTTGCGCATATATTTTTTTTTCCAACTGCATGCAATTTTAAATATTCCGCTCCGTAATTATATTTATGCAAATGCGAGGCGCACATGTGGGCGGTGGCTGGGGGTGTATATATATAGAGATACTCGCATTGGCATGAATATGCGTGCTTGGCAGCAGCTTCTGGGCAGAATATAATTTTCATTTTTAATATTCTCTTGCATGCCAGGAGTTTGTACATTAAATTTATTTATTGCCGCAAATATTGGATCGGATGCCGATGGCTCGGGGTCTCACTTGCCATTTGCATTATTGCGGCTCCTTTGCTCCTTCCCCGCATCCAAATGCACACACACATGGAGCATTTCCATATATATTGAAGTATATACATATATGTAGTGCTCTTTGGCTTTTCCGAACATATGCAAATATATGAGATATTAGGAGGATAGACATTGTAATAAATAGAAACTACTTGCAACCGTTTCTTTATAATTAAAATTGTTCTAAGATCTAAACGATCGACTTCTAAAGGGATATTTGCCAAGAAATATAGGGAACATTACTTAGGGTTAAAGTCTCTGGCCAAGCCCATAAAGCAGTGGACGTAAGTAACCAACTTAAAGCTGGGAAATGGTTCTACTTGTTTCCATTTATTGGTCGAGTCAAGCCTGCTCCTAGGACACGCTCTTCCCACCTCCTTCGGCCGGGGTGAGTGGGAGGAGCTGCCTGTTGTTTGCTCAAATGGAATTTCCAAAGTCGTTTAGCTCCTTATTTTTCTCGTTTCGCTTTTCTTAAATGCCATTTTTTTCCATTTCGTGCGTTCGCATCCAGAGGCAGCTGCCGCCGACTCGAAGGCACTCGGAGGCGGTCGGAGCAGCCGGAAGCTCCTTCTTCTGCTGCTGCCTCTGCAGCAGGGGTGGCTGTGCGGAATTCCTGAGTGCCAGAGCAAGGAGCTGGCAGCAGGGAGCAGGAGCATGATGGCCGCGGAGGAGGCCAAGATGGCTGGCTGCCATCGCACGAACGAAACGGGAACCCACCCCTGAAGGCGCCTTCTTGGCCGTTTGTTTGCTTTTTGCCGCATTTCTTGGCAGCCAACAGTTTCCACACGGAGATAAATAGGGTAACAGTAGGAAATCATTGTAAAAAATATTTTTTTTGTATAATTTAAAATGAAAAACTAGTTAAAAACTAAGGAAATAAGAACCGTAGTGAAGTAAATGTATCTCTCAAACATTAGTCTTTAAAAGATAAATCAAATATATCAATATTTTTACTTCAATACGAGAGGTTTGTTATAAAATAAATACAAATACCCTTTTCATAGTAAAGGGTTGATATTTTAATATTAAGGGATGCTAGGGATCAATCTAAATTTTTTAAAATTAATTTCTTCATAGATTCGATCACAACTGACTTTCGCCCAGTGCAGCTCTTCGGGAGCAGCATCGTCTTAGGGTCTGAGATGCCATTCGGATAGTTTGCTTAGGTTCATTTTCCGTGAGCGAGCAGGGGCTGCTGTGCGGACTGGCGGAAGTGGCAGGGGGTGGCTTTTCCAGGGGGGTTGGAACGCAACGGAACGGCCATTGTTGCCAGAGTGTGCGCTCGTAAAGAAGATTTATTGGGAAGACGCGCGCGCTTCTTGGGGCGCACGTAGCCGGCGGATTCCATTTGGCCGGGAAGGAAATTGGGTTTGCTCTTCTGCGGCTATGGCTCTCACCCCCTCACCTAAGCCCACAGCCACCCCAGCCCCTTCGGTCGACCTCGGCCCAGCAGCTTACTAAATTGCTTTTTCTGCCGGGGAGTCTCAAGAAAAATTACTTTGTCCCCACACCGCACACCGCACTTGTCCTATCTCGGGATATGTATATTCCTATATCACATTTCTCACATCTGAGACTAATGCGATTGTATTTTTTGAGAGTTTTTCTAATTTGCATTTAATTTTTTGCAGCTGTTACGGTTCGGCGACGGTGTCTTTAAGTCGTTGGAAATTCAGAAAGCGTTTCGCCTTTAGTTTAACGACGCTCTATATTGAAAGATAAACATTTGAATGGCAGGATTAAGCTCGCCGCGACATTTCGTATGCAACAGGATGTTGTCGTTCGTGCAGGATCCCATTATGAGGCGTTTGCAGCAGGTAACCTGGATTTGGAATTTTTTTATAGTTTAATTTGGACTTAACCGTATTTGCTTCTATGAAAAAGTCCAAAAGGGACATTTTGAACACAAAAACCATTAATTTTAATTGTGTCTGGGGCTGGAAATTGCATCTTAAAAAGATTCCTATTTTATATATTTTTGAAATTTAAATTATACATATAAGTTTATAAAATTTATTTGTATAACAAGATAAATATCGTTCAAAACAAGTAAATGTATTTTTTAGTCTGTGAAGGTTAAACATATTTTCTAAAGGTCTCCTTTAGAATCATACTCTCCACTTGCTTGCTATAACTTTGCCAATAATCCGTAAAGTGCTGCTGTGGCCAAGGACGATGATTCATTGTTATATCTAGTTATCCTTGGAACCGAGCTCATTTTTTGCACTTATTAACCCACCGCAACGGATGCGGCCAGTAAAAATGCGACCAAGGTTAATTGCCAAAAACATAAAAAGAGGAATACAAAGCACTTTGCAGATTTCATATTTCACGGTTATTATTTGCACTTGGAATGGCGAACCGAAAAAAAAAAAACCAAACAGGTAAGCGATGCAGCTAGGCAAGAAGGTCCTGGCGCGAAGGTTAAAGACAAGTCTTGCATAAAAAAACACAAGGCAATGTAAAAAGATGCTCGGAAATTGTTCTTGGGCATTTCCCCCAAGACCAATACGAGAAAATCGAATCCGAGCGAGGAGCAGGAGCCAGGACCAAGTACCTGGCTCGGTTCCACTTGCTGGGCTTGAGAGTGCCTTTTTTTGTGAGTGTTTTTTTTGTTCGCTTGGCAGCAGTGTTCTTAATCTCGTTTATGACCTCGTATATCCTTGGCAGGGAGCAGCACAGCTCCCAAAAAGCCGGATGGGGACGGATCCTTCGTCCTGCGGCGCCGGTACAACGCCCATTACAATAAACAACGAGGCGCTGGCGTCGTCCTGACGGGGGATTGGGTGAGACTCCGAATCCCAAATCCAAAATCCCGCCCCCCCGAATCGCGTATCGTGCTCGTATCTTCGGATGTCCTTTCGCCATTTCCGTTCGCTGGCAGCGGCGAAAAAGAGGAGGATGGCGGGGGAAACACTTTTTTTGCCGCCTTATCCTTTTGGGATTTTGCGCCATTAACGTGAATTGCTTTTTGGCCAAATTATGTATACCCCGTACACAGCAGCAGCAGCAGCAGCAACAGCAGCGGTGGCAGGAGCTTTAATGTTTTGTAAATTCACATAAGGAAACCATTATCACCTGAAATATGAAAGCAATTTTCATGCATCCTTTCGCCTTGACAGGGTTTTCCCTTTTCCCAAGGGTCGCTTTTCTTCAGGTTTCCATATTCTTTGGTTCGATCGATTCAAGACAGGAGAAAGACCTTCGTGTTAAGCTTATATAAACCAGGCTATTCACCAATCTATAAACTGAGATTATCTCATGTGAAATTAAGATTTTATCGGTCATTATCATTTCTCATTAAATTTTGTGTCAGTTCTTGATGGTGAATTTCACCATTTGGTAATTTAATATTTACTAACATTTATTTAAATAATCTTGATTTAATAACCTTAAAGAAATAATTTATTCTGATCAATATTGTACCGAAATTTATTTTAGATAAACCAATTAAAGACTCTTGTACATTTTAAAAAATAAGTAACTTTTTTCTGGGAATCCATTTTAACTTCCAATGTGTATTTATGTGTATTAAATATATTAACCATTATACTGAGTCATTTTTGTTTTTATTGATTATGCAAATATTACCAGTATAATACTTTAACTCGCATATGTTATAAAAATTAAATAGGGAATTAAAGGATTCCGTTTAATTAAAATTCCTGAGGTTTTAAAAGAAATTAGCCATCGCCCGACGGCAACTTGGAACAAAAGAAAGTTGAGCTGCCTGGAGTTGGTAATTTTTCTCAAAGCAATTCTTTGGTTTCTCCTACCCAGATTTCTGGCCAAGAAACCAACCCGACGGCACTGGCTGTCTGGCTGTTGGCTCTCCGAGCTCTCCAGCTTCTCCTGTGACAGCCACAAGCCGAAGACGATGAGGATGACGACGTCGTCTCGGTTTCGTTCCTGGCAATTGCTGGGAGCATCGTTTGGAGCCATTTCGGTGGCCATAACAATTCTCGTAATACTTCGGGCATCGCCGACTAAACGATAATCGCGCGTAAATGCGCCACTAAAATCAATACGACGACTTGGAGCTCATGGAGCTGCGCTCGTGGCCTCCAGTTTCACCTTCGTTGGACGAGGACGCTGTGTTTCGGCCATCTCGCCATCCTTGTTCGCCGGCAAAAGGAGCGCAGCCAAGGAGCTTGGCCAAGGAGAACTCGGCGCGCCCACGCAAATGGGCGGTTATGCACATGCGCTTCCCAGATCCTTGTAAGCATTTATTTTTTTATTTTCTTCGCTCATGGCCTCGAGGCGAAATGAAGTCGGTTCGCACACAAATTGAGTGTATTTCGAGGTTTATCAGATGCGGATTTATACATTCGCATATGAGTACTTGAAAAGCAAAGGACCAATGCGGACCTTCGAGGGCATTTAATGGGGCTAATAAAGGATCATTGTTTGGCTCATTTCAATTTGGAAAATGTTAAGAGTTCCCAGTTTTTATGGTTATTCATAAAGAGGACTTTCACTTGTACAAGATACTTGACACTTAGATCTGTAAGAGATTAGAAAAAAAAAAAAATTGAAGCCAAATAACTTTAATTCTTTAAATTATTATTAAAAGATTTTATATTAAATAAATTATAAAATCAGCAACATTTAATGTCTGATCCTTGTGAAATAAATATGTTCCTTAAAGCCAGGTTGAGAATTATTCAAAGTTTGACTCATCTTCGGTGATAAGAGCTTGAAATGTCATTTCAATTAGCGAATGCAGCTCATTAGGATTCACTTTGAACGGCATTTGTTCATTCCGTCCAAAGCGCACATTCGAATAATTAATTTTCCATTTCACTTAAAGAAATTATACATTTAAATTTCCGCCGCGAGATGCATAATGAACGAGCTGCCCAGGCCAGGCCGAGAAACCTAACCTGAGTTGAACATTTTAATCAGCCTGTGGCGGAGTCGAGTCCTCCGCTTATTTACGATCCAGCGATCCGATCCGATCCGGAGATCTCGATCCGATCCGAGCCCAGCGGGGCAGGTAAGCGAAATGAGAAATTTATCAAATTTATGGCGGCGGAATGAATTGAGATATAATTCAGGGGAATTACAAAGGCCGGCGAAGCCACCAAAATGGAGGCTTAAAACCCCAATAAATAAGCCAGGAAGAGGCGGCCAAGGAAAGACAAAAGGCAGCAGGCTCAGCCATTATATATATTTATTTTTTGTTTTTCGCCCTCTCCAGCTCAATGCTTCTGGGGACCGCACGCTGCGTCCGTAATTAAAAGTCGTAAACTATTTTTATGGTGCCTCGTATATTTGCCGCAAAATGTCAACCCCGATTTGCATGCGGAGCTCGTGGGAAGGCAAACACATATCTGGCGGTCAGGTGAATTAATTGAATTAATTGCGGATAGATAAATCGAGATGATCGCCTGGGAATCGTACAAACCATACTCCAGTATTCCATGCTCAACTGGCCGCAATGGCGAGCATCAGTCGCCCCGTTCTTGCGTATTTATCTCAATGAGAGAGAGACCCCCAGTTGCAGTGGCTCATTAATTGGACTTTATGGCCGTCTAAATCATGTGACAAAATGCAAATTAATATTTATACCCGTTCGAGTCGGGAACTCGAATCCAGTCTGGCGTTTCGCAGCTTTCAGCGCGCACAGCGCATAAATTCATAAATGTGCCAGCACCGCCAATGAATTTACAGTGTAAAACATAACTTTTAATTACGCGAATAAGAAAATGTTCGCAAACACACACACAAAATGTCGCCACACAAGCGGCATAAATAAGTGGGCTTAATAAGGAAAAGTAAGTGGAATGACTGGGGGAAGCATTGCGGTTAAGCGAGGCCCATTTTTCTTACTCTAAAAACAGCAAATAAAAACTATACAAGAGCTTTACCCATCTACCAATCAAGTTAATATAAGTTAGGGACAAAGGCTGAGCAGACATTATTTTAATAAAAAATACCAATTTGAATTCTAAGTGACCGACTCACTACTATTTGAGCTAAAGGTGACCGCAGTCATCCCGGCCATTCGCTGCTGGATCCTTCTCGGGGACAGTCCCTTGGTCTCCGGAATGTAGACCAATGTGAAGAGCAAAGTGATCACTGCAATGATGGCGAAGATCAGGAAGAAATACGGCTGACAGATGTCCTTGTGGGCGGCGTACCAGAAAATGGAAATAAAGGCCATCAGCCAGCTGATGGTGGCGGAGATGGAGCAGCCCAGCGATCGCAGGGGCGGCACAAACATCTCCACATTTAGCAGCCAGGTGAGGGCCCCGATTCCCACAGAATAGGCGCCCACGAACAGAGTCATGCCAATCAAGTTAATCCACGGAAGGAAATGCCCCATATGGTGAAGCCACAATTTAAGGCCGAGGCACATGATGGCGGACGCGAAGAACGTGATGGCTGAGGAGGTGATGAGCAGGTGTCTGCGGCCCACTCGATCCACGAGGATTAAGCACAGCAGGAACCCCACGACAGTGGCCACGGCCAGTGCAGCGATCCAAGGATATTGTAGCCCCTGGCATAGCACGACCTGATGGCAGTAGAGTATGAAGATGAGGGCACCGCTCAGCTTCTGGAGCATGGCCAACACCATTGCCCGCCCCAGGCTTCTTCTCGCCCTCTTGTAGTTGAAGGCCAGGAACGGATGGCGGTGTATGTCATGATCGCTTTCAGAGGTCTCCCTCGTCAGGGAGTCCAGCTCCCTGCTCATATCGTAGTCCTTGCCACGCAGCCAACGCAGGGTCTTCTCCGCGCCCGGTATGTCACCCCGGTTCACATAATAAACCGGGGACTCCGGCATCAGGATCTGCAACAGACCGAACAAAAGCATTCCCAGATTGATGATGTTGACGAGCCTCAGGTCCACGACGCTGCACAGCACGAAGCTGTAGATCACGCCGACTACGTAGGCTCCGTGGTACCAGACGCCCATGGCGCCGCGCTTCCTCACGGTACTGATCTCGGCGCTGTAGATCGGCACCGCCACACAGTGGGCTCCGCCGCACATTCCGAGGATGAAGCGGCCGGCGTACAGCATCGAAATGCTCTGGGCCCAGATGGTGAGACACCATCCGAGTGTGTTCGGGAGGAGCTGCACCAGGATCGTGCGCCTGCAGCCGATGGCTCGCAGCAGGAGTCCCATGGGCAGGCACCAGGTCATCGCTCCGAAAGTGAGAAGCATACAGACACAATCCCACTCATGCTCCGAGGGCGTAAAGTCATACGAGCTGTGCTCCATCACCGACCGCTCAGCTCCGCCGGTCCAGCCCATGGAGATCCCGAAGAAGAAGCATCCTATGTTGCTGTAAAAGGTGGCCTTGTACAGGCCAGCATGGTTCAAGCGGCTTACAGGAAGCGGCATTACTATCTGGGGATCATCCTTTGAGTCGCTAGGTGGCATGGGCGGCGAGCTCACCTCTTCGGGAGCATTCTTTAGGGTCTTCTTCGCATCCTTTGAGTTTCCAGGTGGCAGAAGTGGCGGGATCACAAGTTCGGCGGCATTCTTTGAGTTCCTCCTTGCTTCCTTTAAGTTTCCAACCGACTCCAGCGGCGGGATCACCAGTTCGGGAGCAACCTTTGAGTTCCTCCTTGCTTCCTTATAGTTTCTAGGTGGCACGGGCAGCGGGCTCACCTCTTGGGGAGTAAACGACTCGGCCGGCGGGATCACCTCTTCGGGAGTGTTCTTTGAGTTCCTCCTCGCCGCCCTTGAGTTTCTAGGCGTCTCGGCCGGTGGGTTCAACTCTGCGGGGCCGATTTTTGAGTTCCTCCTCGCCGCCTTCGCTTCCTTTGAGTTTCTAGCTGGCTCGGGCGGTGATTCTTCCGGTGCCGGCTTCGATCCCCGAAACATGAGCGGCGATTGGTGGCTGACCAAGGAGCCAGAATTTTTGCTTGACAATTTTATATATTTTGTGTTATTTGCTAAAATTTCAAAATTGTTTTTCGGTGTACTAAGTTTATGTGTATTGTGAGAATTTAGAAATTAATCTATGGAGGACAAGGTTCGGGGGTTAGTAATAAGAACTTATAATCTTATAGATACATAATTCCTCCAATGAGTTCAGATATTCAAATTTAGCTTTACTTTATATCCATTATTTGTTTATTCTAAGAAGATTAAGGTTAATGAGCATTAGAATCCACTTAAAAGCACTATCTACTTCAATTTTGGAACTTCTTTCAGCCTTGGAACATTTAAAATTATTATAAAATAAAAATAACTATACTAGAAATTAATATAAATATTTCTTCAGAGGTAAAACCTTAAATCTTACTTGTACTTTAGCGTACATATTAGTTTTAGAAAAAGCTCTTTGAGCTGATGCTAAGCTCTGCTTCTCAGTCGTTAATATAATAATTAATTTGAAATATATTTTTGAACGTATGTACATTTTTGAGGTGACAAATATATGACTCTTTTAATAATATTAAATTCAATCGAATTTAGAATGGTGTGCACTCCACAGCGATAAAGAAGAGTGTCCCTAAAAGCCTTTACCCCTCTCCCTATTAAGCAGACCGGACTGTTCGTACGACAAGTAATTATACAACTCATTATGCTTTTCCCATCGTCGAGTCCCGGAAAGGGAAGCAGGGTACTGTTGTGGACGGGCGATTTACAATATTGCATTCGCAAATCCCCCTGAACCGCCCCCAACTAAGTCGGCAATAAACTGGGATCTGCAAATATTTGTTCGCCGCCCGGAGAGGATATGCACATGTGTGGATTCTCGCATCCGGAGTCGTATTTTGAAATCGTACAGATACCCGTACGGGTTGTCCGGGAGTACGGGTGTCCGGGTCTGTGTACTCCTGGCAAAGTGCAGATATTTATGCGTATTTGATAGCACTAATGGGCCATTAAATGCGTACGCAAATACACACACGTAGCTCGGGCGTGTGTGGGTGCAAGGATGAAAATGTACCTAAGCGAATCTAAATGGCATCGGGGGCACCGAACATGCAAAATCATGTACTCGTAAATCTCCTTAATGCCAGCGGCCTCCGGACGAACTGAGACACCCGGGAAAATGGCAGGAAAAGCGCTGGAGCAGGTGGCGGGGTGAGAGTGGGAGTTGGAAAATGCTCAGTTGGGCGTTGTGGGGTTAAGCATACACACACACACACTCGCTCACATCCCGGAAACACGCATGGCGGATGCTTGTTTTACCCCCGAGAAAAAGTCGAAGATGGAATGAGAATTTCCGTAATGGAACTCGATATATATGTGCCAGCTAGTGTGTGTGTGTGTGTTTGGGTGTGGGCGTAAGGTATTACGTAACTAACGAAAATTAACGTTAATAGCCCTGAGTATCAAAATAATGGCACTCGCCTGTTGGTTGCTCTCTCTCCAAGGCTGTTTTTCGGATTGATTCGGGGTCTCCCTCCGCTACCTCCGAGTCCCAAATAAATTTCAAAAACTCATTCCGGACTTGGGAAAAACGTGAAAATATTGTTACGACCTTTGGAGTATGGGTTCAGTACCTCCTTGTGTTGTGCAAAAAAAAAAAATAATTTTTGGGGCTTCGGGGGAAGGTATACCTTCCTCTTTCTTATGGTAACGTATCCCCCATCGAACTAAATTAGATTTTAGTCGCAGCATTACGATGCTCGAGCGGTTAATTGAGAAAAGTGAGGCAGCGATTTTTAATGATGTTGTGATTGCGGATGGGAGGTTGTATCGTTATAAACGGGATGCTCATATGCTTTGGTTAGAGGAAATTGTATATTTTATAGAGAGGCCCCTAGAGACTTCTGGGAAAATAATGGGACTAGTAATTACTGCTGAGATAGGTCTTTAGATTTTAGGTTAGTGTGCCATTATCATATAATACATATTTTAATGACAATTTTAAATTCGTTATTTACGTTTATATGGGTCAAAACTATAAGCAATATTGTAATAAATAAAGGCACAACAGGGTCATAAGAACCTTTAGCGTTAGGACATTGATTACATTTTAATGAATTTTAATTATGAATATTTTTTTTATCAAAATGCAAAGGTAAATTAATTTAAAAAAAGAATAATACCTTTTTTACTAGTATAAAGTAAATTGAAATTATTTTGAGTAATTAATGAGGAGAGAATATTACTTTTAGTAGGCTTAAAGCCCTTCTAAAAATCTCACAAAAACATTTTTATAAATATTTAATTTATAAAATAAAACCACTATTTTCCAAGGCTCTTACCCAAACCATATTCTCTAAAATTCAAAGTAAACCCCTTTAAATTTGTGCATATAAGAAAACATCTTGGCAACGCAATTCGGTTTCCAACGAAATTGAAATTTCACCACCCACAAAATAAAAAAAAAAGCAGGAAAACAGATGATACTTTGGCCCGACATTTTGTGAACTGTGTATGCGTGTATCGTTAATTTTTATTGGCGAGCTCTCGAGATCCCCTTTCGCATTGAAATCGAATGAAATTCAGTTGCGGGTCCTTGTTTGCTTGTTGCTGGGGCAGCAAATGGGATCGGATCGGGAGGACGAAAACGCAATAAGCAGTTAAAAAATACTCGTAATTGCAGCGGGAGTCAAAGCCCCCGGAGACCGGGACTGTCATGCTGCACGGTTCATATGAGTTCCATTGTTGTTTTTTCTTTTTTTTTTGTCCAGGAACGTGCGCATCTCATCGACTCGATTTCGATTCCGGATCCGGAACCGCCCCTCCTGTTCTCTTCTCCCCTTCGATGGAGGACAACGGCGGGAATGGCACTCGGCGGACTCGTTCCGCCGGAAATTCATGAATAAGAAGATGAAATTGCTTGTAGCACAGCCTCTGCCTCTGCTTGACATCGCCAATCACAAGTTATTATTTTTTAAAGTTTAGTTAACTTCAAGGTTTTTTGAGAAAATCTAAAGAAAAGTTCGTTAAACATATATAGCATGAAAATATTAGAACGATTTCATTAATATGCTATAATAGAGTCTCAAATAAAATATTTCTCGTGTAAAAATTCGCTGGCTTGCTGACCATATCTTACTTAGAGTTAGTTTTATACTGATGCTGTTCGGATAATGAATAACTAATATACATTTTATTAATCATTAGAAACATTCTTTTAATACAAATATAAGGGGATGGCTCTTACATTCTTTAAATTAAAGATTAAGCATTAAAATTTTTGAAATATATGAATAAAAGCTTTATGTAGTTGTAATCTATTGTTCATAATACGTTTAAATAAGATTTAAAGGGATGCAAGTGCTGGTAGGTAAAATTATGGCTAACTAGTGGCTTAAAAACATTTTTTTTTTGTAGTTCCAGAATAACAAAAAAGTTTCATTGACAATTTTAATTTAAGGACACTCTGCAGTCGACCATTTCCTAGACCATAGCCTCCGACTAGCCTTCTCCCGTGCTCGCCATGTAGTTTTCCTTTTGTCCGTCTCGTTATTGCCGTAATATTGTTGGGTCCGCAAGGATTCCTCTGTTTTTGGTGCCGCCGTCGCCCTCGTCCTTGTTGTTGTAGTTATAATGGGCTAGTGCCATTCTGGGCAGCGGCAAAAATGTTTCACAAATGGGTTCATATTTTGACGTTTAATGTAGCGAAAATGAAGCGGGGATTTATGGAATGCGCACGTTGCCCTCGCGACTTGCGCTCTTTTTCCTTCGCTTTTCCCCGTTTTTCCCGCTTTCCCGGCGGGCATTATCGAAATGGAGAGTGCAAATCAAGAATCAATTGCATTATTAGAAGCGATTCGCAATCATCGGGGCGTAAGGGGGTAATTCTCTGTCTGGCAGATACGGGTTTCCCCCAGGTTCTCTAAGGGGTTGGACGGAGTTATTCAAGAAGTACATTTTATGTTCTGCTAATAATAATACATTCAAGTTCATGGTTTCCACAAAAAGTTTTATAGTTTTTAGCTAGCAATAACTTTAATTATAATTATCCCACTACTAGGACTTTCTTTATTTGATATGATTTAATTTAAAATATCTAAAAATTCAATTTTGATAGTTATATATTCTTTTAGAAATAGATTTAAAATGTCTCTTATTTTAAGAAACCATTTTTTTATCCACAACGAGCCCCCTCAAGATTAAAAGTCAGCTATTTTTTGGCAAGAGCTCGTAACCTGCCGCCGGTGTCTTTTATGGCCAATAGCGAATGATGAAAACGCCATCCGGCTGCGGGCCGAAGTTTGCCTAAATATGGCTAATCGACTGCCACGGGCACTTGAGGCCAGCAGTTGCCAGGAGCCGTTACCCAGTTACCAACTCCCAGTGGGCAACCCCTCCGGGTTCCACTTCCAGGTCGAGTTGCCAATCCCTTCTGGGCCGCACGCCGGGGATCAAGTAAATTGCGAAAACTATGTGCAAGATGGCCTGTTATTGCAGCCGAAGCGCTTGTAATGATGACTCTAAGTGTCGTTTCCTTAAGTGTATTACCTATAAAAAATTTATACAAACATGCTGCCGAATTCGTTCCCAGTTCCCACCACCAACAAGAGGCAAGGAGATAGTCCTGCGAACCCAGAGGAGAACCCCCTGGCCTCATCTGCCTCGGTAGCGATAAGGTGAGCGAAGCAGCGCGTCTTGGCGATAAAATGCAACATTAAGTTGCTGATTTTTTCCCTTGCGCCCCTTTGGGCCCTTCGAGTGGCAGTTCATTAGGGTAACACTGCAATCGGGGCAGGGCAGGGAAAGGTTATCGAACGTGCTCGGGGTGTCCTGCCCTGTCCCAGTCGGTGGCTATTAATTGGTCATTATGCATGCAAATGCTCCGAATAAATTCTGGAAGGGCAGATACAACATGAATCAAATGAAATATGTAATGGAAATGGGTTCCAAGATAGGATAGGCAGTCATTGGATTTATTTTTATGGTTAAAAATAAGATAACAATTAATTTGTTTATCTTTAACTTAAATTAACAATAAAATCCAACTTTTAAAAACTTTTTTCTCTAGAATACAATAAATATCTCCCTTCCTTCATATGCCTTTAATTAAAAGCATCCTTCAACTGAAATCCCTACAAATTCTTATTAAAATGAGAAATTATAAATGCCATGTATATTGCAATTTATATAATGGCATAAATTCAGCGGAGCGAACTGGTTTCCCGGTCCCGGTCTCGGTCTCCTGTCTCCGTATCCTGCTGGGTATCCTCCACCGACATCCCACGAAAAGGGCGACCGCTCCCTTGGCGCTCGTAGTTTATGTTTACGTAGAAATTAAAATAAACGCCGCAATGAGATTTATTCAATGTTTGTATTAAGCTGCGCTGTCCAGGAAGCACAGGGAACACAAGGAGCACCAGCAGCGAAACCATCCCCCATCAGACCTGAAAGCGCAGTTCCCGGCCATTCCGGGGTGATATCCTTTGTGAGCGAGCAGGGTTGCCGGGCGGCTTGTGGGTGGATGGGCTGTCGTCCTGCCACCGGATTTAAATTCTAATCTAACGGGGACAACGCCGCTTGGAGCGCGAGTTGCGCACTTATCCGGCATGGCGGTAATAGCTTTATCTGCCGACAGAATTATGGCCACTCGCCTGATTCATGATCCCGGAACGAGTCCTTTCTCGCCTTTCGCCCCGATAGGGGGGTGGTGGCTGGGTGGCTTTTTCCCTGCAGGAAGTCGCCATGCAGCCATTGTGAAGCTTGGCCATCGATTCAAATGGAGAGTGATGGGCAGTGTATCGGCGCTTTTGTTCTGCCGGAATGGTACAGTTCGCTTCAAAATCGTAGGATGTTTTAATACTAATAATTTCCTTTAAAATATTGATATTAAAATTGAGGGGAGAATATAAATAATATTAGCTACAATTATTTTGAAAAAAAGATTATACTTGGCGTAACTCAAGCTCTATTATAAGCGTTTCCCTATCGATAAACAATTTTTATTTATTCTTTTTCATATTTTGTTTGTCTAACAAGTACCTACAGTCATGTCCCAGACTGTGCTATTTTCCGCCGCCGCCAGTTGATCGAGTGTTCGGCTGAATGAAGCTACAGGAGGCAGGCTTGCCCTTTGGCATCCGCATCCGCCTCACCATCCGTGGCTGTATCTGTATCTACACGAGCAGTCGAGCAGAAGAGGAAATCCTGTGCGCCATGGAGGAGGACTCCACAAAAGGGGCTTCCACAACATGGAAAATCGATACCAACATGGCGGGCCGCCGCCAGCAGTCAGCAGCCACCCCTGGAAAAATCCCGGGCCACCAGGCTCAGCTGGGGGATGTTTGTTTAATTTTCCGCAGTGCAAGTGATGAAAATCTATTGAATGTGCGGCTGCCAAACTCCCGAAATCCCTGCTGGCTGGCTGGCGTCCTGTGAAAATATTTATTCAGTGTGGCGCAGAGTGAGGCGGAAGTTCGTTTCATGACGACGGACAGGCTCCGATTCTAACTTCCAATCTGAACAGATATGGAGATATATATAAGTACGGAATATATAGGAGAGGGATGAAGATGGGGAAGGACAAGCCGTGAATGACACGCACTCGCTTAAATTGACATTTAATGCCAATACAATGACAGTTATTTTAATTGTGTTTGGGTGCTGCGGCAATTTATGTTATGGCTGTAATTGTTATGGCCATCAGCGAAGTGTTTCTGGGGAGAGCCTGGAGAGAAATTGCCTGGTTTCAGGTTAGTTAGAGATAAACACAGGAGTGAGAGATTCGGTGGTTCCACCAGTTGATTTCACTGAGAACTAATAGTTATTCTTATGTAATTTCATGGCATTTAGTTGGCTAAAGGTCATTCGGAATAAAAGGTCTGTTATTAAATGCGAAAATTATTCTGTTTTGTGTTTAATGTATCTTGGGATATAAACATATATTTCTGTATGATATACATATTTGTAACATTTAAGACAATTATATTTAAGACCTTTAATCTCATATTATTTGATTATAATCTATTTTATATTTTTTTTTCAGGGGGCGATGCTTCATCAACTATTTGGATATAACAAAATTCGAATGAGGAAAATACTGCATTTGGATTGAGGCTGTTTTCTTAAATTATTTGAATGTAATAATATTCTTTTGTTAATTAAATAAGAATATCATTAAATTACTAACATATTTCATGACATTGAACACTTTCCAGAATCTGTATTTTCAGTGACCACGCTCCCAAGAGTAAAGCACAATTTTGTAAAAATATAATAAATAAATAAAATTATGTTTAAATATTTTAAAATAAAACACAAAACCTTCCAAGTCTTTCAATTTATAATTTGGGGCTCCGTAACCCTTATTTCCAAGCACTTCGCTCCCGAACTGAAAACAGGTTCTCCCCTCGGGAACGACAGGTAAGTGTAAGCCGCTCCTAACTCGATTGGGTTCCACAGGCCGCAGCCACAGTTTAAAGCCGGCATAAAGATGGTGGGGCCGAGGGGGGCTTGCCCCATTGCGCCGCAGTGCGTCCACATGCCGCTAGATGGCGCGCGGGTCAATTTAGTGGAATTAATGGAATTGGAATTCATGGCGCGGAAATTGAATTTATGGCCCGAAGGCCGCCGTCCAAAGGCAATCGGTTTTTAATGCGCCATTGAACGCTTCGAAACTGTTTTGCGATTTGCAGCTAGCCCAACTCCGGAGTCCCTTAGTTCGTTGTTTTTCCTTTCGAGAAAAGTTTGCAAACTTTACAGCGGATAATGCCGAACATAAATACCGAAAGGGGGCACGTAGTACGAGTAATTAAAAACACGTTTTGTCCTTTTTGGGGCCATTAAGGCGAAAGGCAGCCGGGACGAGACGAAGTTGGCCGCATTTCTCGCATGCCGCCGCCTGGGAAAAGTTGAAAATAAACTTCTGCGGCGAAACAAAGGGCCAAAAACAACACACACAACACAACACATAACTCCGTGATGTCAACTTTCGTGTTTGGTTTCGCATTTTCCCGCTGTTTTGGTTCGGCTTTGTTCCCATACGGATAACAGCTCGGCACCGGGACAGAGGGACTCACCTTTCTTGGCAGCCAGGAAAGGTTGATTAACGCTGACGGATCACGAACGGGGCTCCGGGCTCTCCTCGTGCGACTCTGTTATTTTTTTTGGGCCCTCGTTAGTCATTTCGCTGAAAAAGGATTCCAAAATCGGAGCTCGGATTTCGGGAGGGTGTGACGGGACACAGGGAATCGATGGTTGGCGGAGATGGAGTCATCGGAGGGTTAGGCTTTAAGGTCGCCAATTGGGCTTTAACGGGGACGTTTAATAGGGGAAAGTCGGGCCAGAAGAAGGTGAGTTAATTGATTATCTTAAAAGCTAAGTTAAGTAGTAAGGTTTGTGGAAATTCAACCACTTAAAAAAAAATATTCTTAATTTTAAGGTTCACTTCTGCCCACGACATGTGAATTTATCTCGGGAACTTGGCCAAGAATATGATATATTGTCCTGCCAGAAATCACCCTTTTTCCCGCAGCCTGGACCCCGGCCAAATTGCACAAAGTTGCGAAAACTTTGCGGAATTAATTTGTTAAACTTTGCCGAAATATATATGTGTGTATTAAGGACATTTTCGGACTGGAATGGTGCCGAACCACAGGACCGCTAAGACCGCAATAAAGCCACATAAGCCCCGGGACTGCCGACGGGCGAAATCCAATCTCGCAAATCAGGTTGATAAAGCGCCGGCACGCAACCCTGCCACTGAACGAACCCTTTTTCGGCAGCCCATCAAGTCATATATGGCCGAAGTAAGCCGGCTTTAATTACGCTTGAGCCGCCCTAAATTCAGGGCCACCCACCCGCACCAGGAGCATGCGACACAATTAAGCATTCATGGCTCCTGGTGAGCTTAAATTTTGACATTTTCCTGTTTGCTTTTCGGTCCAGCAATGATGCTGGGTAAAGGGAAAAAGGGAAATGGAAAATGGGAAAGGGACTGGCGAAAGGACAACAGAGGTTGTCCGTAATCAGACACACACGTCCTGTCGTCCCTTGTCCCTTTTCGCTGATCCCGGCGACCATTTTATAATGTGTGTATAGCAGCTCAGGACACCCGGGAGACCCATTGCCGTCGGCACTAAACAATTTTATCATTTTTAATCATCTGAGTGGATTTGGGGTGGTCTCGGACCGGGATTAAAAACACATATTAAGTTATTATCGGGATGGCAGATACTACAGGACCACCTCCAGCGGGCGGTGAAAAATTCATGAAACTGAGGCGAAACCCCAGCGAATGTCAAGGAAACCTCGTGGCCAATAAAAATTCATTTCGACCAGACGATGTTTTAAACATTGTCTGCACTGCGGCAACAAAGGATTGCTGCCAAATTGGTCTTGAGGATTGCATGAAGGAGGTGGATATGGTGTTGGAGTTCGAGCTGGAGCTGGAGAGCGGGTTCCAGGCTCATGGTTAATGCATGATTTAATGCAATTTCGACCCGCTCGCACGCATTCTGCAGTCGCCGGCCAATTTGGCAGCGCATCAACACGCCATTGGGGAACTGGAATCTGGACACTTGAAGAAAAATATATTTGTAAGAATTTACTGGCAAAAAAAATCAAGTGACTGACTGGGAATCATATAGGGGCAAGGGTTGATATATCTAAAAATTTATAAGACAACATCTATAAGAATTCATGCAATTTAAATGCTAAAAACTTACTTAGCTTACACAAATATTTTTTTTTTTTTTGCCTTATCACTTTGTAGGCCATAATTTTTCTTTCTCTGCACTCTTGAACCGTTGGTCCATTGGCAGCATCTCAACCTCTACCATGGCATTGCACATGTTTCCATTAATGGGCCCACATCCTTGGTGGCAAATTGGAGGCAGCCTCGTTGGCTATAACTCTGCTGCTTAGCTGCCATTTATGGCCTGTCGAGAGTCTGCGGCGGCGGAGATGCTCCATTGTTTTGGGGCTTCTCCTAAGTGAATTGCCGGTTCCTCGGGAGATTTCAGCCATTTAATGAGCTCTGCCATTGCCCAGGAATGGGCCGCTCGTCAACAATGTAACTAAACGGACTGAAATTGGCTGGTAAATAGGTGGGTAATCGGTGAGGTGATGGCAAAACCAAACAGAGGTTAGTTAGGGATCATGATCGAAGATCGAAGCATTGAATTATGTTAATGTCTGGGAAGACGAATAAGAAGGTAGTTTAAGATCATGATGTGGTATTTAAGGAAAAAAATATATGTAGTTAGTAGTAAGGCTTCTTAGCTAGGAAGTGATATTTCCACACTAGTTTACCCGAAAGCCAGAAAACTTTAAGGCTCATTGGGGATTCCTGAAATCCTGCTCTATGCTAACCACCATATCCATACATGTAAGGGACTCATCCAATTGCCCATTCTGCGGGCTAAGTAAAAGTTGGAAACACAAATGCCTTAATTGCTACACGTCTGAATGGAATACCATATATATACAGAATGTATGCCGGGTCCGGAACAAAGCCAAAGCCATTAAGTGAGGTGAAGTGCCTCCAGTGCCTGTTGTGAGTCACAATTTTAGAATTAAAACCCGAAATGCATAAATTGCCGTTAACCGCAAGAAACTTTAGCCTTGGCTTGACTCCAGAATCTCTGGACTCCCGACTTCCAGCTCCGGCTACAGATCCCGCCCTGTCCCTGTCCCTCGTGCTCATCCGCATCCTCGACTGCGGCGAAGCTCCTCCTCTGGGGAGAGCACAAAAAGTTGCTTAATTTAATGTTATTTGCGCTTTAGCATATAAAGAATTTTGTGTCTTAATCTTTTGACTCTGCGGCGAGCACGAGGAGAGCCTCTGGAGGCTTTGAATATGCTAGTGCTATTTATGCCCGGGACGTGAGTCCGAGCACCGCTCGTCGTTCCATGAAAATGTATTTGTGCACCGGAAAAAAACATCTAATAAGTAAATACAAATAAATAAATAAATGTAAAATACAAATATTTATTACAATAAAAGTCAAGTACAATTAAGAGTATGAGAAATATCTCTTCAATTTATAACTACCTGATGATTTGATGTATCTCTTTGAATATTTCCAAGCTAAATACGTTTTTTTTTTCCCTGTGTATGTTGAGTGACTGCAGCACACATAGATACTGAGATGCTGCTGCGGTGTGTGCGAGGATGTGTGTGTGTTGAACACAAAAAAGGGATGCAAATTTATTTCTTCATTTGCATATTTTAAGGAGCTCGCTGCGAAATATATTTTTCTTTCGCCATCTTCGCCGACGTCTTGGTGGCTTTCCAATATTCATGTGCCTTTCTGGACCCGGCCAAAACCCTTTCTGCCTGATGAAACTTTATGAACTTTGGCTTGGCCGCCGCGAGTGAACTATAAATTTGCGTGGCTCCGCTGATTGCCATTGTGTTTTTCCCCTTTAAGTGAATCCCCCCGCATGTAAATCGCATCTGTATCTCCTGCAATTGTGCGCAATCAGCGAAATTGTAACGCAGCTCGTTTTTCAGCTTCATCCCAATCCCGAGAAAGATCCGCATCCGGAGCTGATCCCGCCTCGCAAGGCATCGTAAATTGCGCGACTCGAAAATGTTTTAATTAAATGCGTCGGGGGCATTCGTTTCTGGATCGTCATCGCCATCGCTCCATCGCTCCATCGTGTGGGAGTTGGCCTTAAAAATAATGTAATGAATATTTATATCACTGCCGAATCGGGGTTTCTCCCCTCAGACTTTGGCAATGGAAAACATCAGCGGGTTGGAACACATGTTGTTAGAAGTTTTATAGATATTTAAGAATATCTATTATTTTACTATTATGTTAAATATATAGTTTGTACTTACTTATTTTTCAAAAATATAAATAAAACACGTTTATATAGCAGTGTCATTACACAGACAATAGGTCAGTCTTAACTAATTATAGATGTTGCTGTTGCTTCGTGTAACTCTTGGGGTCCAGAAATTATATAGCCAGGTATCTGGAAATTAACGTTGATTAAATGGTAGCAATGGCTCTTCTGTTAATGTGATTCCCTCACATGTAAAGTCAATCAAAGGGGAACATAAATGCATTTTTAACCAGTAGTATCTGCAGTTGTAAGCCCACAATTATTGTT
>VNJO01012390.1:0-46715 GCA_008042535.1 Drosophila tani | reverse complement strand
AAATCTCGCGAGAGAGTCGGTGAGATTGGTCGGGCTGGCCAGACTGTCCGTTAATAATGCCGAAAAATTCGTCAGAAAGAGAGGGGATTTTCGACCTTTGCGACAGCTGGTCACACTTAAACAATAACTTATGCAAATTGATCAAAAACGTAAACTTTTCGACTATAGGGATCAAAAACGTAATCTTTTTGACAAGAAATGATCAAAAACGTTACCATTTGACCCAATGAAAATACGTCAAGTGGGCAGCGCCACAATGCTGCCAGATTTTGAGAGATAAAATAAGCTAGATTGAAGAAAAAAATAAGCTAGAATAAGCTAAAAATTAAAAAAAAAAAGCTAAAAATAAGCTAACCATGGAAAACATTAAAATAGTGGATTTTTTACTTTTATTGAAACGATATTGATATAATATTTATATAACTATTATAGTAAAGAAATAATTTCATCAACTTCATCATTAGATTCCATATATTTGGCGGATGATTGAACTAAAGCGAGGTATTTGGAAGTTGGTAGTCATGGCAACATTTGCCATGACGTCGCAGTCCATATCTATAACATTAAAAAAAAAAACTTAGTATATTTTAAATAATTTAAAATTTCAAAAACAAACCTTATTCTTAATATTCCGTTCAAGCTTTTTAAACACATTTTGTTGCGCAACTTTGTTTTTACGATGTTCATTTGGCTGAATACCCTCTTAACCGCAGCATTCGACCATGGCAGTGAAAGTATATGCAAAGCAAATAACGCCAGTTGCTCGAAAGCTTTGTTTTGGCCAGCATCCTTGTACATCAAAACTTCTGACCAAAACTCTATAGTCTGTTCCTATTTTTCTCAATTAATTAGGTGGATTGGGATACGATTTCATCAATATTTTCATATTTGAAATGTTCCAACAACGAAATAATTTGATCTGGCGTTTTAGTTGCATGTAGCATATTGCCAACGGAAAAAATATCCTTTTTTTTTAGAACTTCAATGTTATGAGGAAGTCTGTTTGTTATAATTTTTTTAAGCCGAAATTAGCTAAATGAAATTTGAAACAAGCCAGATTTTAAGCTATATGCATTTCAAGTATTTATCAAGCTATTTCATTTTAAAATATGCTAAATCTAGCTTGAAATAAGCTAAAATGGCAACAATGCAGCGCCACCGTATAATAAAATACTAAAAGTATTTTTACGGTACTTAAAGACATTGGTGCCGCTGTCACACTCCACTCCGCTTAACACCGCCTGGTCACACTGTCCAGCATTGTTGCCTTTTTTATTCTATTCCCGGAAATTTTCGCTGTTTTAGCGATCGCCGCCGATTTGTTTGGTTGATTGAGGTCAGAGGTCACAGGTTACCGCAACCGAGTCGGTCACCCGCTATCCGCCAGCCGCGCTGCAGCAGAGGTCAACCTCTGTTGTTGTTGTTGTTGTTTTCGCCAGCTGCTACATCCCCTTGCGTGTGTGTGCGTGTGTAAGTATTTCGGTATGTGCGCGCGTGTGTGCGTATGTACAAGTGCACGAAATAACAACAAAGCTTAAAACGCATTAACATTTTGATGGCGATTTATTTACTTATTTCTTTATTACAGAAGGCACAAAGAGAGGGTTAACCCATCGCAGCCAACGGAGGGAGCGAAGGAGCGAATAAAAAGCGCCGCCAGCGACATGGATGTGGAGGAGAATTACGAGAACGCAACAGAAATGCAAAATCAAAATCTGAACCTAAACCTAAATAATCAAAATCAAAATTCGCATACAAATAATGCAAACAATTCCGATCCGCAGCAGCAGCAACAAATGCAATGTGAGCCATTGTTTGGGTTAACAACCAACACAACAACAACCACAAACCCCATGATGGCCATACCCCTGCCACCGCCACCCGGCATGCTGCCTCATCCGCATCCGCAACCGAATTCGAATTCGAATCCGAATCCGAATTCGACACCCACAACAGCCGCCGCGGCACCCGCACCATCGATCAAGGGTTTGCCGACAAACGACTTTGATATCGACTCGATATTGCTGCAACAGTTTAGCTGCATGGGAACCACGGATCACGAGGATCTCATCAGCCAGTTCCAGAGTCTGATGAACAACCAGATGAACCGGGAATCGGCTAGATTCTACCTGGAGATGAGCAACTGGTAAGATATTAAGAAGGAGGTAGTTTAAGTCGCTTAGTTTCAAACTAAAGCCAAGTTTTATCAAGCTTCTTAACCTCTCAGCTGGAAAATCTATAATGCAACTCATGATGATGCTTCGACAATTGCTTACCGTCTTTGTTGCATTATAATTATATATTACAAACAATTACCAAGCATTTAATGCTTATATCTTAAATCTTACCCTCTTATTCTTTGTTTTTAGGAGCCTACAGACCGCAGTGGGTTGCTACCTAGACTTTTGCAGCCTGCAGTCGCTGCCCTCAATGAAGATCGTGCAGGGCAAACACATAAATGCCCAGCAGCAGGCCTTTCAGCTGCAGAATGATGGCACCGAGCGCTGGCCGAACAACTGCTATCTGACCTCACCCATCCAGACGCAGCGCATCAATGTGCCCGCATTACGTCCGGGAGAAACTTGTGATATTCTGGCCGATCTGATGCCGACGCAGCCGCCGATAATGTGGCGATTGTGTACACCAAATGGCTGGTACTTTGGCGGTGAGCAAGATACAAAGAAAAAGCAAGATACATACTGAAGCAGGTTAAATGTAAGCAAGGAATCAGGCAGTTAACTTAATCTGAGCTTTGATAGAGGGAATAGCAAGCAGTAATTGTATTTTATTTGAGAACTAGAGTTGTCTTGGCTTTAGGAAACCCATTGGAGAACAATCCCTCTAATGCCAGCTTTCTTCTCCCCCCCGCAGATGCCATTTGGATGATTCCGCCGGGAACGCAAGCCAGCCAGGACGAACTACAGCAGCGGATGGTGCAGCTCATAACATCGGAGGCCAAGCCAGATGTCTATCCGCAGATCAACATCGTGATATCGGCCCACACACAATAAATACTGCATCCAGATTCCGGAATCCGGAACCAGGAACCGGAACCGGAACCATCATTACCCTCCCTCCAAAAAAGAAATCTGGCAAAGAAGTCCGCCAATTAATTCCGTTTTCCAATACCTTAAATATTGCGGGGTATGCGTTCAGTTCCCAAAACAGACAACAGACTCATCGATAGCATTTCTCATACCCTGCGAATTCTAACATTTACGAGTAGACTTTAGCCCGTTGTTTCTCCTTTTTTTTGTTCTCAGAATCAACAGTTTTTTACACACAACACACACTTGACGCCATACACAAATATTTGGAGTATTTGGAGTATGTTGTAGCCAACGCCATTCACGTGTACAAGATTTCCCGTCCGGGAAAACTGCCCCCCCCTATATAACACATATGTTTAGCACTAAGTTCGGAGAAACACACACAGTTTATGTTGCACAGGTCAAGAGTGTTCGCTTCGGTTACCATTTTGTTTGTTTTAAATCTGCAAAGAGTCCAAGCTTTATTTTAAAAAATATTAAAATTCTATAGATTTCTGTTAGTTAAGAGTAGAAATAGTTTCGTCTAAGCTTAAGCCTAAAGTAAAGACAGTAAATAGGTCCAAAAGTATGCTACAAACAGTATCCCTTTAAAATTTCTCCCTTTTATTATCTAAACTAATAACTAACTATAATTAATATAATTTAGATTTTTTTTTTTTTTTTTTTTTTTTTTTTTTATAAAAAAAAAAAAAATTTTTAAAAAAAAAAAAAAAAAAAANAAAAAAAAAAAAAAAAAAAAAAAAAAAAAAAATCTAAACTATATTAATTTTTGTACTAAACAGAGTGAAGAAATCTTAACTAAATATTCCTGATCACAGTCAACAGTCCAGTTGATCTAGCCAAGACCTCTTTGTGCAATAAATGTGCAAGACTTCCAATAGCCCAGCCCATAACCTTTAAGATAAATATCTAACCATAAAATCTTATAATTTTATAATAACGTAAAGCTTTTTTATAATTTTCCTTCGTGCAATTTTTATACTGTGCAATGTTTATGCTGTGTGTGTCCTGAACTTGGCCAACACTAAAGTTTGAGTTCGATTGTAAGACTTTACTACAAGCCCTCTTCCTGTATTTGGTGTCAGAAAAGATCAATTTTATATATAGAAGATTGAGAAGGAAGCTTAAGTAGAAGTGAGCGTGAAATGCGAGAATCGCGTGAAGTGAAAGTAGTGAGTATAAATCGTGTGGCCACATTATTAGGTTCTTTTCTTTTCTGTTTTTTTTTTTTTTTTATATTATTTAGGCAGTAAAGTTGCGTGCGTGCGATTGTTTTATGCATAATTAATTAATTTCTTCTTTAATTTAAACTCCTATTCTTTGAGTAAAACCGCAAGAGAAAATGATTAAGCAGAAGGACTTTGTAACAAAATTAGACTTAAGTGTTTTATTGAGCTGAACAAGACAGATGAAGAACGAATGATGACGAGTTGGTTGCGTTTTATTTGTTGGGAGCGGTGAAAATAATATATAAAATATTATATTTTAATCATTTCCTTGGGGATCGGGGAAAATGTATCTGCATGGTTTTGAAATTCAATTAAATTATCTGAATGTTTTAAATGTAGAACCAAGCGTGTTTCTTCTAGCTTGATAAAGACACACACATTTGTTAATGTAAATATCAGGGATAATAATGAAAATATACAATGATTCATTTAATATTTGTAATATTAAACAAAAAAAAATCAGTTTTGAGCAAATTTCTTCACATAATCATCCCTGGCACAGGGTTTTATAACTAGATTCTAGATGGGTTTCGTTGGTTTCCTGGCTTCTATTAATTGTGTTGGTAAGTAGCTAGTGGTAAGTGGAGCAAAAAAACAAATAAATAAATAATACGAGATATAAAGACTTATACGGAAAATACAAAATGTTGCATAGTTTTTATCACGCTCGGATATTGAAACAGAAATCTTTCAGCAAAAGGCTGATTACTTACCTCAAAGAGCTACTCCTTTCTTACTTGTTTTTCTAACGATCTGGCAACTTCTTACCTTTTTCCCGTTTCAGCTTGAAATTCTCTACACTTTATATTTTACAAGTCTCCATAGATTTTGCATTAAAAAGTGGAAAAATGTAAGTATAGTATGCTTACATCGCAAATAAATCAAAAGTTTTAAACAAGTAAAAAAAACTCAATCTTCAAGGAACATACATACTTGTAATTTTGCTTGACTTTGATTTAATATTTTGATCACACGATGTAATCCGATTGGCAGCCATATTACTTATGCGTTCCCCTTGTTGTCCTTACCTTTTTTTTTTTTTTTTTGCTGGCTGGTGACTGGCTTTGCATGAATATTGTAATTGAGTCAAAAATGCAAAAATAAAAACACCGACACACTCACACATGAATAAATACAAACGGTCCTTCCTGCGAGTGTGATGGCAAGGAAATGAATGCATTGAAACGTAAAAGAAAATTATAAGCCGCTGAGAAATAACAAGGATACGGAATCCTTGGAAATGTTAAGGTCGAAGCTAGAAATACTCTTAGAAATCAAAAATCAAAAAATAAATGAATTTTTTAAGGGAATTATTTTATGAAGTATTCTAGGTTTTGAAATAAGTATTGCTTTTGCAAAATCATTGATCACTGATCAAATTGTAGGGATGAAAGGTATTTTCCGACTTTAGAGAGTGGTATTCTTTATTAGTATTAATACTATTTAATGTTCATATTGGTATTTTTTAATTTAAACTTTGTTTTTGATTTAAAATTTCGGAATTAACGTTTATTTCTTGTAAGAAACACCCAATACTTCCTAGGAATTATGTACATATTTTCCTTAGAAGTATATAACGACAGTAACAATGGCACAAACTACGTTTTGACTTGAATTACAAATGATGAACCTGCAGCGAGGGGTTTGGTAGGGGGTAGGGGAACAGCAGGAAAATATATGTATGTATGTGTGTAGGGGGTTGCGGATGAGCGGATTGGGATTGGGATCCTCCCTTCCCTCCGCTGGGCCACTACTGGCATGTCATGGACAATCAAATCAAAAAGGCGTCAAAGCACAAGTCCTCCACTTCCACAGCTTTCCCTCTCTCTCTCACACACACAAGCCCTTCGCTGCTGCTCTTTCGCACTCCCCCGTTTTCTGTCTCACTCCCCCCTGATTTTCTATCTTACTTGCACTCGCTGGCGCACAAATTGCGCGTTTTCTCGTTTCATGTAACATTGTAAAATTGCATTTGTGCCTTCCTACAGTCCATATCTACTCGTTTCATCCTCCTACTGTCCCCATCTACTGTGTCTCTCATATCGCAGTCCCAATCTACACGGAAACAAAAATTGGGAACTATTAGTATAGAAAATAAGTTTTATTTGAATAATATATTGCTCTCATTTTGATCCATTATAGATCCATTAGATATTTAAGAATATTAAACCAGTTTCATTGGTTTAATTAACTAAATTGTACAATATCTTGTGCCTATGTTTTTACTGTATATATGGTAAAATTAACTACAAAAGTAGTTAGTAATAATAGTTATCTCCAAGTAACATATTTCCCTTAAATTTTGTTGTTACTTACGTTACTATAAGGTTAAAAAAAAAAAACTTGAATTTCCGGGTAATAATTATAATTCCCAACTACAAAATACAACTAAAAAAGTACTGCAACCGTAATGGAAATTACTATAATATTTTGATGTAAAAATTATATTAGTATTAATATTAAAAAAAAAGTACCGTGAACATTTGTATTTAAATCTTATTTACATAATCCTACTGTCCCTATCTACTAACTCTCTTTATGGAAAAAGGAAAAAGAAACTTGTCATGTTCTCATCAATATTTTCCCTTTGTGTATTCTACAGTCTCATCTGCTCTGCGTCATTGTTGTTGTTCGAAAATTCAGATTATGATTTGATTGACAAACAGCCCAACTCCCGTTTTTCGTGCAGAGAGCTGGGGACCCCGGGCTCCCTGGATGGGCATGGGCACCAGGCCTATTTGATATTCATAGATTGGGAATTACAAGGCAGCCATTGCCAATTGTCAACAAGCCCTTGCACACAGGCACACACACACACTCTCTCCAATCAACACTCACACACAAGGGCACGTGCTGATGTTACAGCGATGCTCTGTTGCCAATTTGTTTGTTCATTTGGTTTCATTTCATTTGTTTTTTTCGCCGCCGGGCCCTGCATCGCCCGATGGGCGGGGGCGAGGAGGGGCGTGTCAATTGGAAAAGCAAATAACGATGGGAACGGCCTATCTCGTTATCCCCCACCGATTGGGGCTTACATATTCTGTGGGCTTGTGATGTGCAGAAGGTCTGCTTACCTATTTTGCATATATGCAAAAGTCGACGGTAAATATTAATCTGGAATTACAAGAAGAACTATCAAAGATGCAATATTATAAGCAATTATAATAATAACTAATAATTTAAATTACAAACTTATTTCTAATAAAATAATCATAATTTTAAGAAATAAAATGCTTTAATCGAAAACCGTTTTTTGGCTTTACTGCAAGCAATGGTAAAAATTACTTAAGGCTTACATTACGTAATGATCACAAATCTAAAGTGAAGTTATACAATAATTTCCAGTTAAAATAATTAATAATAGCAAGTAAGAAATTAATAGTGAGGTCTGCCCAGAGAAAAGTTTTTAAAGTTATGTAAAAGATAAAAAAAGAAGATTAAATTTATGATCACCCCAGCCCGAGCTCTAACCCATGGTTGGAGACGCAGCTAACCGTCGAAGGCGAGTACGAGCGGGACAGATAGAAAGTTACAACTTTATACCTTCGATATTTATTAACCATTTGTAATAAATTTGTACTAAAACTGATAAACTATTTACTTTTTAATGAAATTGATAGTTACAGCTCTTAAACCTTTGGCAGCTTTTTACCAATATTTGCAGTTCTACATACCACAAAAAAGTAATTTATATATTAATTGATTTTTATTATATAAGGTATTATATTTACTTTTCCAGTAATATTTAAATAATTATATTTTCCGATTAAGTTTAAAATTCTTGCAAATCAGTCCCACTAACTGATTATTTTTTTGCAAACTCGATTAAACTATTTTTCTCGTTCTTCACTCACTTAACTTGCACATTCCAATCGAGTTAAGCTTCACCCACTTCCCCGCCCTCGGCAAGGCGTTGCACATTAAATGTATAAAACAATTGCCAGACAGTTTGACGCTGTTGGGAAACCTCGAAATGCAATTCTAAACCCAGCTCAAAGGCCTCAAGGTGCACAGAGAAAAACGGTTTTTCTTTTTAAATATTAAAAGCAAATAAAGAAGGTATCTTTCTGAAAGTCTCTTAACTAATCCTCTGTTAACTTTCTTACTCTTTTTAATTTATCTTCATTAGGAAGTAAGAGTTTCTTAATTATTTTGAGGTAACATCCGATATATATTTTTTGCTGTGTGCTAGTCTGAACCGATTCAATTTGGGACACGTTTTTTCGATTCCCGTCCACTCTCTGTTCAAGCTGGTGGTCGATTTTTATGAGCGGCGCGCGTTGACAGCTTAAAAGTCTCTTAGCATGAAAAATATTGTCAACGCCGATTCCCCGGACTGTCCGTTGTTGTGGGTTGGAAAAACCTTCTGACTCTCTGACTCTGACTCCGACTCCGACTCTGACTGTTGCTCTTGATGTGTTGCTGCGATAAGATTTTGATAGGGGCCCCGGACTTATAAGTATTTATGCGAGGCACCCTCTGCCATTTGGGGCCGTTCAGGACCTGAAACTTATCTCCGGCAACTGACAATCAAAGGTATCAGCTGCCATGATGGCATTAGGGGCACTCATAATTACCGCACTACCGCAAAATGCACTAAAATCGAAGAGTGATTAACTCGGGATCGGGGTGAGTAAATTAATTTCACAAATCGGGTAGCGGAAGATAAATAAATAAGCATAACTGCTTGGGTTTTGCGTTTTTCAAGTGATAACTGACTTTAAGTTGTTTGATTTTGAGTTAAATGTGTAACGGGTGGAGTTTTATTGAAACTTTTACTGGAATGGAATAAGTATAAGTAGTTTAATAAATACAAAATTAGGTTAACCATAAATATTAACGTAAATATTGTTTTACAACTACATATAATACAGGGCAACACTGAGAAACACTTATTTGTAGGTTTTGTTCTTTATTTATTATAATAGGATTCCCCCAAATCAAAGTCCCGCCCATAAAGTTTAATAACACAATGCGAATATATAAGATAAAGTGAACGGACAGATGAACGGGCAAAAGGAACGGACAGAGGAACGGACAGAGAAACGGACAGAGGAACGGACAGAGGAACGGACAGAGGAACGGACCGAGGAACGGACAGAGGAACGGACAGAGGAACGGACAGAGGAACGGACAGATAAACGGACAGAGGAACGGGCAGAGGAACGGACAGAGGAACGGGCAGAGGAACGGACAGAGGAACGGACAGAGGAACGGGCAGAGGAACGGACAGAGGAACGGACAGAGGAACGGACAGAGAAACGGACAGAGGATCGGACAGAGGAACGGACAGAGGAACGGACAGAGGAACGGACAGAGAAACGGAAAGAGGATCGGACAGAGGAACGGACAGAGGAACGGACAGAGGAACGGACAGAGAAACGGACAGAGGAACGGACAGACAGACGGACATGGCTAGATCAACTCCGCTGGCACTTGTGATAAAGATTATATTTATTTTCTGCTTAAATGGTATACATTTTAAGTAAATTCATCAATATAAAATGTTAGTTTTTTGCAAAAACAAAGAAATTCTTTTTAAAAAAGACTCCTTTTATTATAATTTTCTGCAAATAAAACTTAACTGGTAAATGATCTCTCTTTCAAAGGAGATGAGACTCACTCCATTCACGGGGACTCTTCTCTCCTGTTTCTCTGGCTGAATTTCCTGCTTCTTCCTCGCTCTGTTCCCTCGTTAAGTGCTTTTTAATTTGTTTGCATTCGAAATCCGAATTCCCTGTGTTCCGCTTTTATCGGGAATCAAGTGAGCTGAGTGCAATTACGACACCTTCAAAAAGCCAAATAGGACACGGCGGACGAGCGAGGGAGAACGAGATACTCATCCTCAAGGCACTTAAGCGCATCCCCAGGGGGTTGTTACCCACTTTCCACCCACTTTTCAGCCGGTACTTCCCCCGTGTCGCCATCTCACCATCTCACCATCTCGGGGGGTGGTGAGTGCCACCACCGCCGGCTAATTAAAATTACTTTCCAGGGCGACACTCGGAAATTTACAGGGAGGTGCTGGGTGTGGGTGTGGGGGCTACGGGCCAAAACCGAGAAGGCGGAGTTAGTGGATGGGTATTTCAGGTTAATGGTCAGCCGGTCGGTCAGCCACTTGCAGCCACTTTTAATGAGCGTCCCGCCGTCATTTGTTTTGGGAACGAGAGACCTTCTCGCTCGGCCAACTGCGTATTTGTCATTTTTAATGTCTTTTTAAACCACGTGAAAGGTGAACCGTACTCGCACTGCCCGAGCTTAATGGCAATCTTGTGGCTCTCGACACTGGTCTATAAAAACTGGCCTTTTACTGGTCACATTGTTCTGAAACTTGGTACTCGGGGTTTACGGGTAGAATGGTAGTCGAATATGGTATACACTTCCGGTTGGAGCCTAAAAGGATATAGGAAAATGAGCTTATGCTATTTACTATAACAGATGATAATTAATTTAAACTTGGTTCTGGGAAACTTATATTTTTACCTTAAGTTATTCAAGGATTTTTCTTGGAAAGAACCCTACGATTTTTCATTAAAAAGCATATATCAGTTTCCTATTTCTGAAACCTTATAAAATATCCCTTGGAAACTATATAAATTCTTTATATGTACATACATTTTCCCCTAAATCAGAGAGAGCATTTTATTTTCGGGTACTTAGCTCGGAAATTCCAAGCCGAGCTCATCTTTAATTAACTTATTTTCCTTTTCATGAGCTATATTTCGCTTTGCACCGTTAGTTAGTCGCCGACAAAATGGCGGCGGACCAGCTGGAAAATTAATACACTTCGCGTGTCCGTGCCCGTGCCCGTGTCCGTGTCCGTGGGAGAGAGTGGCGAAAGTCAAGTTGTCTCATTAGCAGGCAAAGGGAATTGCCGAAAGACAAATTATTGTCACAGTGGTTGTACGGGAATCTTATTAATGGGGGCTGATGGGCAATAAAAGTAAATTAAGGGGCGAGGGCGAGGGCGAGGGAGATCTGTGTCAAATTGGGAAATAACTTGAAGATGATAGATAGGCTTGGGGGAATTCCAAATGAAGGCGGCTCGAAAGGATTTGAGCTTCAATTATGTCCCATTTACAAGTAATGAGGAAAATGTATTCGGGTTTGCTTTAAAAGGGTTTTAATATCTCACTTAATTCAGATTTGCATAACGGTTCCATTTGAATTTACTGTTAACTGTTGTATAATTTATGATTTATTTTTTATTTGTTACCTGGGTTCTTTTAAGTTTGGAAATAGTAAGCTTCAGTTATGTTTTATGTAACTATTACTGTTGCTGACAGTGAATTTTATCTTTAGACTTGGTTGTATTTACCATCAATAAACTATTCAAACTCTTTTAATTATATATTTTAATTTGAATTATAAAATATATCCTTTTAGACAGAAAAAATATGGGGGTGTTATCGTAGTTTCTGTCTTGATGACTATTTATTTCTTTGATTTTATTCGCTCCTTTTATCTCAATGTGTGTTTCTTCTAATTTATAAATTGTAGTGTGACCGTAGTCTTTTCTTTACTTAATCCTAATTTTCTTATTGTCTTAATTTATCTCTATTTGATACAGCGGAATTGGAACACAAATGCGGAAATTCATATTTACATAATGCTACTTAAACAAAATGCTGAAAGGGCTACACTATGCCATACTTAGTACTCAGATAATGCTTACAGGGACTTAAATCTATCAACTTTAATGGTTAAATTGTAGTAAGTGAATTTTTCTGGTGAGTTTTTTATGGTAAATAAATTTGAAAATATCATAAATGCAGTTATATTTTATGATTTTGAAACGCATTAAACGAGGCTGACAACTTCTCGTTTTCCGGACAAATCTCTCTTTTGAGAATGGTATTTGCCTTAAAAAATATTAAACATTCTTTCTTTATTTAAAAAATGTATGTATTTGGCCTTTTGTCAATTTAAATGCATTTCATTTAGGCAATGAAATGAATAGGCATTCAATTATTCTTAATGTATAAATTTAAATTGATCATGATTTTTAAAATACGTTTTAAAAGTTAAAGAATATTGGGACTACTATATCCTATAGCTCACACTTTAGTACATCCTCTTAGCCTGCCAATTATAGTTCCATTGACTTAGCTTACTTTGCTTTCCTTATTATTTACTCTTAAATATTAATTAATTCCTCCTCCAAGTTGATGGTCAACGATTGCCTTGTGTGTTTTCAAATGGAAACTAGGAGGCTCTAATTGCAGTGTAAACATCTTTACCAACCCAGTCACGTCTTTATTTTCCTGCCTAAACCTGATTATACATATATCAACGATCAGCTCTAAATATTCCTGGAAGCACTTGGAGGCAGCCACAGGAAGCTGGACAAATTCCAGAGGCAGTGCAGCGAATAATTTCAAGCGATTGCAACTAAGTATTTCTAAAGCAAAAAAAAAAAAACTATTAAGTATCTTTAAATAAAATAAAATAAATATAAATAGCACAAATCCAATTAAGAAAAATATATTTTAATAAAGAGTAAACAATTAAGAATGAAAATCAATTAGTTGCTTATAAAGCTCAATGAATTTACAACAACAGGAATTTATTTTCTATAGTATTTCTAAAGCAAAAATAACCAATAAGTGTAAAATAAAATAAAATAAATAGAATTAGTAAAAATCTCATTAGGAGAAAATATATTATCCTAAAGAGCAAAACAATTAAAAATGAAAATCAATTAGTTGCTTATAAAATTCATTGAATTTTCGACAAAACGAATTTATTTTCTATAGTAAAATATCGCTGGCGGGCAACAAAATATCGTAAAATTAGGCAGCAAATCGACATCGATACTAAAATCGCAAAAAATAAAACTAAAGGGGGAAAAAAAGAAAACAAAAAAGAAGTGTGGAGAGAGGGCACTCGAGTGTGCGACAGAGAGCGAGTGTGCGGCATTTAACTGCTGCCAATTTACTGTTTAAATGGCAAACAAAAAGTGTTAACAAGCGCAAAAATACAAAGAACAACAAAGTCTGGCGAGCGAGAGGGCCCGATGGGGGATGTGTGTGTGTGTGCCGGCCATTGCCAGTGTCAGAGCGAGGCAGATGTAGCCACTCTGCAACACAGTGCCAAGTGTGTGCGTGTGTGCGTGTGAGTGCGAGGTGTGTGTGTACGTTTGTGTGTGTTTGAACCAGTTTAAGGGGGCGTGGCCTGTCGAAAACAGGGATGACAGCATCCCATTCATCCATCCATCTTTGCCATCTGTGGCAATCCATCAGAGACAGCCAGAGGCTGCAACAGAGTGCCATAATCGTGTTGAGTGGGCCGAGCGGGTGCTATAAAAAGTTTATAGCAAGTCTTGTTCTTAAGTTTATTAATATTAAATGAATTATTATTATAAATATATAATATTTGCTATTAGTTTTTGGGTTTTATGAGGTTGATAAGTAATTGATTAATTAAATATTATGAGTTCTGCATATTAAAGCTTAAAATTAAATTTATATTTCATAAACTACAAAGTTTATTTTACTTAATATTTGATATTTTGTTATTTTAATCTTTAGTTTATTTTTTAATTTATTTATTAAATAAATCAAGCAATATTAACTTTTAATTAAGCCGTAAAATATTGTTTATTATTTAAAATATATTTTTTATTAAAATATATATTTTATAATTTAGGCTTTTGTTAATTTTTTGTTAATACGATTAATTCTTCACCGAAAATTGTCTCGTGCCATAAAAAATTACCGTTAGCGCGGCCATTGCGAGTGTGAAACTCACCACACCCACACACTCAGAGAGACAGAGCGAGAGAGAGAGAGAGAGAGGGCGGCTTACGCACACTTACACTTACACCGAAGTGCTGCCACTGCCGCCGCTGCTGCTGCTGCTGATTGAAGCCTAATAAATGTCAATTGCTGCCAATTACGACCAATAAATGCGGGCAATAGACACGCCAGTAAGTGGCCAAGTGCGACAGAGGGAGACAGAGCGGGGCTAAACAGAGAGAGCGAGCGCGCGAGCTGGAGAGAGAGCAGACAGCGAGAGGAACTCACCACGCCCCCAGGCGGCGGCCAGAAAGAGACGACGAGACAGGTGGCAGCAGCTGCCTGGCAGAGCCCGTCCAGAGGCTCAACTGGTTTTTTCCTTCGCCCGGTTGTTGCTGCTGCTGTTGCGCCGCTAAGCTGCTTTTTGCTGGCCGCCAGAGTCAGTCTCAGCAGTTTCGGTGGAAAGCCAGAGGCGAGCGGTTGTTTGTCTGCAGCACGCTCCGCTTTGAGTCAAAAAGATACAGTGCGCGACATACCAGAACAGCAGCGCACCTGTGAGTTTTTTTTGCGTTTCCAAGAGCCCGTAAAGTGAAGCGGTAAAACATTCAAAGATTCAAACTGTCCCTCCGAAATAGTAAATCAAGCTTTAAAAACAATTCAAATCAATAAAACCTCAAAAAAAAACATTCAGTAGAACGATCAAAAGTGATTTTTATGCGTCAAATTGAGTTTTCAATTAATTAAGTTTGTGATTGAAAAGCTAAAAACAATGTGAAACGAGACAAAACTGAGCAACAAATAACAAGTTTAGGGCTTACAACTTTCACCCAAAACAAACCGAAGGAAAAGGAAAAACGCTCAAAAAACAAGACCAACTCCTGTGCCACTTTTCGCGCGTGTGAAGAATTTTTTTCAAGTGCCAAGTGCCGGAGGAGAGTGGGGGAGGCAAGAGGAGTGGCAGTAGATCGGGGATCACCGCCAGCCACACATGACCACAATGCCACCGGAAATGTCCACAGCAACGGCAACTCCCGTTGCCAGTGTGCCCAGCGGCACTGTCCACCCGCCGCGCGACTCACCGCCAGGTGGCGACACGCCGGCCGTCGGCAATCCAGCCAGCAACAACAACGCATCAACGACGCCCACGACGACGGCCACCCGCTCCCGTTTCATGATCACCGACATCCTGGCCGGGGCAGCGGCGGCAGCAGCGGCCCTGGCGGCCTCCTCTTCGGGGCGTGGCAGTCCGCAGGATGCTGTGGACCGCGAGCGGGAGGGCGAGCGGGAGAGGGAAAGGGAACGAGAGCAGGCCCTGGCCGCCCACTATCACCAGCAGCAACAGCAGCAGCATCAGCAGCAACAGCATCAGCAGCATCACCACCACCAGCAGCAGCAGCAGCAACATCATGCTGCGCTGCAGCAATACATAGTACAACAGCAGCAGCTGCTGCGCTTCGAGAGGGAGCGGGATCGGGAGAGGGAGCGGGAACGGGAGCGGGAGCACTTTCGGGAGCGTCACTCGCCACCGGGTCACTACCATCATCCCGCCATGCCGCCACACCTGCTCGCGCACTTTCCACCCGCCCACTACGTCGCCCTGCAGCAGCAACAACAGCAGCAGCAACAGCAGCAGCAGGCGCAGCAGCAACCCCATCATCCGCACCAACTGCAAATGGAGCGGGAGCGACTCGAGGCACTGCATCGACACGGCGGCGGCGGTCATGGGTTAACGGTGGAGCATCGCCAGCAGCCGCTTCAGGCAGCCCTGCTGCACGACGACCGATCCCGCTCGCCTCTCATGTTGCAGCAATTGGGCGGCAACAACAACAACAATGGCAGCTCAAACAGCAACAACAATAACAATAATAACAGCATTAACATTAACACAGCCACCGGCAACAACAACAATAACAACAACAATGGCAATGGCAACAGCCACATGTTGCTCGCGGGAGCCGGGAGCAGCATCAGCGGCGATCAGGCCAGCACCATCGATGACAGCGACAGCGATGATTGTGGTAAGTCAGGAGCTTTTGTGAGGAGTTTTCGAAATCAGAGTTGCCAGATTGCAAAGTATTGAAATTTTCATGAATTTTGGGTTCTGAGATCGTTTACAAAAATGTTTGTTATTGCATTTCATGTTTTCTCAAATATGTGAACTCAAAATTATCAACTTTTAATGCTAAACAGAGATAGAGAACATTAAAACAATTTGTCAGAGCTGCCAGACTTTAAAAGTTGGTTGCCCCAAAGTTAAGTTGGTTGCGCCTTGCGGTATTTTTAGCTCAAGTCTTGTAGAATTTTAGTTTTGTAATTGAATATTTGCATAAAACTGGAGGATATTCAATAAATATGTTTCCAAGAAAGGTTTCCAAATTGATTAATTAGTGAAACAATGTTGTTATTCAAATCTAAGATTTTTTTTTTCAATTACATTTAATTTCATAAAAATCGGAAGTCAATATCCATTCTTTTAAAATAATTAATAAGTATCAAAACCTCCTTTCTAAGTTCTTAAGCTTTTGTCCAATGGGTTTTGAAAACGGAGTTGCCAGACTTTAGAACACTGTGTTGTAACAAAGTTGAGTTGGTTGCAAGAATGAGAAGGGTATGGGAAAATCCTATATAGATTATTAACAGTATCTTTTTAAAAGATACTGTAAAAAAATACATGGATCTCTTTAGGTTTTTTTTTAAGTGTAACACTTTTCATTTAAATCCTTAGATAATTTTCACCTTTACGTAATATTTGAACCTATTTGAAAATAAAATCGTGGGAATAGTTCTACAAACTGTATCTGTTCTATGAATATGCGTAAATATAAAAATAAACCGATTTCAAAGCAATAACTAAAACTGATTCAAGGCCAAGAATTTACGTAATCTTTTCTTGATTACTTAATTTGTTGCCTCAACTTATTATATTAAACAGACCTACTTTTATACACTAATCCGTTGCAAGTTTGAATTAAGGAGCTGCACAAATTGGTGTAAATTTGTATGGTACTTATACTAAAGATAAAACCCGAAGGCGAGCCCCGTTCTTTTTTTTCACATGATTTCACACCACTTAAAAATATATCGGGGGATATAGCTATCATGCATTGAGTGCCAAGCGTTGTTGTTGTAGCTGTTAGCTAATAGATAACGGCCGAAAAACAGCCACAACAACCACCATTAATTTCGAGGCACGAAGTGGGAAAAGGTTGAGAAAACTAAACCTGGCGGCGGTGGGGGTAGTCGAGGCACACAGGTGAGTCTGAGTCCGAGTCAGAGTCCGAGGCAGGTGTCTCTCTCAGTCTCTGTCTCTCACTTGTGGAGATTATCGAGGTGGCTATATTTTCCCATTCGAATACTGTCAACCGGAGGAGTTCTCATACCGCATATGACAACACCCTTGACTGTGTGCCCGCCCGTCCTTAGTTTGTTTTATATTTTTATTTTTTGCATGCAACAATTTAATTGATTTTATTTGCCAGTTTCGGTTTCAGTTTCAGTTTCAATTTCAGTTGCTAATTTAGTCTCTCTCCCCCCGCTTATTGCTCGTTAAGTGCCTTTAAACGTTATGCTAATTATGACAAATTACTATTAAATAGGCGTAATCGTGCGCTGGCAATTGATTTTGTTCTCTGTAATTTGGAGAGGGGGCACATCTATATTTATTTTAAGAGATATCTAATGGCAACAAAGTCTTGATCAAATATAGTTTTTAGCTTGCAAGGCCTTGCTAAGGGTATTAAGACATTTATTAAGACTGAAATTAAGTTGAAAAGTATGAAAACTACTAAAAAATATATAATTTAAGCTGTCAATAAAGGGGATTCATATTTTTGATAGCTTTTTAATTATTAAGAGTAATTTAGAGCGTAAATAAATAGCTAAAAAACCATTCAATCATATATACTCCATAGATAATACCAATTTCTTCAGTTAACACCCAATTACTCGCTGGAAAATATCATTTAATGGCCTCCACGAATTATCTGTTATTAAGTTTTCTATTTCGCTTCGAACGCAATTAGTTTTTCTCCAATTTCACAGATCATTTTCGAAAACTTATTTCATTGACTTGTGCCAAAATCAATTAAGCTTTTACCACCGTCAAAGCCGAGAGATTGGATCTATGAAATTCATGACCCCCTTCTGTTTTGACGTCCCGCTGTCAATTTTTCCGAACCGAAATCGCTTTGATTTGAGACACAAGCCAAGCTGAACCAAACCACACACACACACGCCAATAAATAAATAAATATAAAAATGGAAAAAAATCAAAATTAAATTTTATCTGCTGGCTTTGGCAGCCCCACACACACAACACACACAGCCCACATACGGTTTGTTCCATTGACATTTAGGCTTTCTCGTTGTATTTGTTCCTCCTTCTGGAGGGCCCACGCCTTTGGGAAAAACATATAAAAAATACTGCTGAAATAGTGAGAAATACCTGGTATTTGTAGGGATTTAATCTACATATTTTCTGATTTTGTTAATTGTTTAAAATAATTAAAGAACGAGCGGGAGTGGGAGCAAAAGCACTGCTCGCGTGTCACTTGAGAAGCGTGCGAGCGACAGTTGTTGCTGCCTCCTGCCCTCCGCCTTTATCTTATTATTTTTGTTTTTATTTTTATTCATATTCCCTCCTTTTTCGTCATATTCTTGGGGGTTACTTTTGTGAAGGCTTAAAAAAGAAGGATCGCATCGCTTTTGAAATGGACCCAAATGCTTATTTCCTGCCCATTGAACTGTGCACTGAAAAAACGGGGGGGCAGGGCAGGAGGGATGGGGCCTCGAAAAATAATCAGGGATCAGGATCATTTCCCTTGCCGCCTCAATGCCTCCCGCAAGTGCTACAAAAATAAGAGCAAAAAAAAACACACAATATCAATATTGAAATTGATATTTTGGGGAATCACCTTTCACAAAAAACACGGAGTAGATATATCGATTCAAGAATGCCAGACTTTTGCTTTGGCTTCCAAGAGGAATTTCAGCGACTTTATCTTTGTATTATTTATATATTTTTTTAAGGAGAAAATGCATTTAAATTCTTTAGAAATATTAAAAGCGGGGGCTTCTTTTATTTATTTTTATTTATTATGATTGAATTTAAAGGTAAAACGTGGCGACCGTGACTTTTTTTTATAAACTTGACATTTCAAGCAGTTGTAGGTGTTCTTTGTGCTCCTTTTTTTTATTATTTAATTAACAAGATCTTAAATTTACTTCAACTACTTTTACAAAATGAAACTTTGCTAATTTTTCATCTTAAAATATTCGCCCATTGTCCGTGAAGGAAATGTTCAATCGCAGACACAGCAACAACAGCAACAAGAGCCCATAAAAAAGAGCAACTATAATAATTTCAAATTATAATGCAGGTAGCACGAAATCCGAACAACCGTTATGTAAGCACAAGCACTCACAAAGCACAAAGCACAAGCACCAATCTCAAAGCACACAGCACACGCTTCTCATGTTGCTGCCGCTGCACTTGCCATACTTAGTTTGTGCAGTTTTTTCGCTAGTGGCTCTAAGAGTACACTAAACGCCAACATTATCAAAATGTTGATAAACGTTTAACAAACAAAAACGAACGAAATGCAAAGAAAAATGGAAAATGAGGGAAAATAAGAACGTTGCTGTTCTTTAATTAAAATGCAAAAAGGCCAATTGCAAATGTGTTGCTGCCTGCCTGCTTGCTTGCTTGCTAGCTTGCTTGCCTGCTTGTGCTGCATTTTCTTCCCATGGTTGCGCAATTAAAAAAGGCAAACAGAAAAAAAAAATAAAGAAACTAAACTACAGTGAACTTTGCAAGTATACAAATTCCTTCTAAATATCTGTCAACAGATCTTAGAGACTATGAAAGCTACAGCTAAACTATCGAAGGTTGCAAGAGGATTACATCATTAAATACGTGTTTAAAACTGTAAAATTTTAGAACTTCTGTAGAAAGTAAATGAATATATATTAAGGAATATATAAATATAATATAAAAATTTGAGTACAATTGTTTGATAAATATGTGAGTTATAGGACATTAAAGTTGCAGTGTATGTTTTTGGCACTTACTTTTTATAAACTTTTCCCTATTAATTGGAAAATAATTACCCAAGGTTCCTTTTTCTTTTAATTCAAAGTTTTGTCTTATGTTTTCTTACATCCTACTTCTACTAGTTCACTGTACCCAGTGTTTACTGTAAAATAAAAACAGAACGAGATAGCAGGAAGCAGCAGATGGAGAGGCAGATAGCGCCCAAGGAAGTTGGCGTTGCACACTTAGGCATGTTTAATACAGTTTAGCCACAAGCACTTAATTACAAATGCGAATGTAAAACTTCAGAGAGGGGTTGCCACAAAAAGGGGGGAAAAGAGTCAGAGAAAGAGAAAGAGTGAGTGAGAGAGAGAGACAGGGGGTGCTATGAGGTCTGCAAGTGTGGAACAGAAATTGCGGAAATACCTCGAAAGCCAAGTTAATGCATGTTTAGAGCGGGCGTTGCGAAGATGGGTTTCCATAAAGCAAGGAAGACTGCTTTTGCAAACAGAAAAAAAAGGAAGGCGGAAGATGCCATGGGTGCACCTAGCCCAGTTATTAGAAGAGAATCATTCAACAAAGTAAAATGAATATCAAGAGACTCTCAAGCTCAGTTGGCTCTGTGACAGAATTGAGGAGTTTAAGATATTAATAAGAAAACAAATTTAATTATTTTCTAGCTTATTGGTTTTTAAAATCATCAGAAATACTATATTTGTTTAGCCGGAACCAGTTGGGAATTATAAGAGCACACTCAACAAAGTAAAATAGATTTGAAAAGATTATCAAGCGCAGTTTGCACTGTGACAGAGTTGTGGAGTTTTAGATATTAATATAAAAAATAATTATTTCAATTTCTTCTTAAAATGATCAAAAATACTAGATTTGTATACCCGGAACCAGTTGGGAATTATAAAAGCACACTCTCCAAGCTAAATCTAAAGCACACAAAGTCGCTTGCATTGCTTTAAAATTCTCAATTTGTGATATTCACGCCGAATTTTTGTCTTAACAACGGTTACTGATGATGGAGAGGTGATTCCTTCTGAAACAGCCAGCCTGCTTGTGTTTCCTACTCATTTTCCTTGACTCTTCACCAATCCGTGTAATTTAAAATAAAAAAAAAGTCGTGATGGCCTGTAACTTAGAAGGAAAGCCAACATTAAATCGGAGACTTCACAGCAAATAACAGCTATTTATGCCCATCATTAAATTAACCACGTTTTAAGGTCGATGCGCACCTATAAAGTTCTCAGATCTGCTCCGCTCCGATCTGGCCTGGCCTGCCTTTAGCGCCAATCTCCACTGTGGCACATCCACATTCATCAAAGTAATGCTGATAATTGTTTGCCGTTGTTGTTGTAATTTCTGCTCATAAACTGTTTAATTGCAAATTAGCAGAAAACATTTCGAACGGCCGAGCAGAGCAGCAGCAAGAACAATGTTGTAGACGGTACAAGCATGTAAGTTGTGGCAGCAGTTGATCTTGTTGCATGTTGGCCGGTCATAAAACAGCCAAGAAAGCGCATAAATGTTGCAGAAAATTGCAAATATGAATGATGTGTCTTCACTTGAGCGGAGGGTAACCGAAAGGGGGTGAAAATTGCTAAAGTACTCAGAAGAGTATCTACCGCAAGTATCTTAAAGTTAAATACTCAGAGGGGGGAAATATTTAAACAAATATGCTGGTCGAAGAAAATATTAAATATATCTTGGTATCATTTTAAAAATAATTAGCTTAAATTATTAGATTTTTGTACTTACCCTTACCTTTTTCCTCTTTTATTTACTTCCAGGGGGCAAGGACGACGACGGCGAGGATAGCCTGAAGAACGGCAGCTCGGCCAACGGCGACTCCTCGTCGCACCTGAGCCTGAGCCTGAGCAAGAAGCAGCGAAAGGCACGCACCGCCTTCACGGATCACCAGCTGCAGACGCTGGAGAAGTCCTTCGAGCGGCAGAAGTACCTCAGTGTCCAGGATCGCATGGAGCTGGCCAACAAGCTGGAGCTGAGCGACTGCCAGGTGAAGACCTGGTATCAGAATCGCAGGTGAGTGGCGGCGAATGCCTCTGATTAGTGGTAGAGACGGCGGAGAGCCAAGAGTGGAGAGTGGAGGCTGCTGCTAATCAGCGCCTTTAATGGGTTGCGCCTTGATCTTCTTCTTCTTTTTTGCGCACTTATCCAATAAAAATGTTTTTCATATGCTTTTCGCTTGCTTTTCCATCCTGCCTCTTGGATCCATCACCTTATCGGCATTTTAGTTTTTATGCTGATTGCTTAATTTGCTGCATTTTGCGCGGCGCATCGTAAAATTTTCTTTTTTCGAGCGGCGGCATATACCGGCCTTATGGCTGGCCTTATTTTTTTGTTCAGTGCAAGTTTGTTGCCTAAGTCTTTCGTTACTGCTGCCTTATTACGATCGATCGCGTATTATTTTCGTTTTTAATTATTGTTCAATGACTTGCCACTATTTCGATGAGAATGCTGACCACAACAATTGCCGGCAGAGAGGCTTACAGACCTAGGAAGAAGCCGAGGAGCAGCCTCACGTATTGCGTAGCTCGGAGCACCAAGCGCAACCGGATATGGCTGTGTGAATTCTCATTCGAGGGGGCAATCGACCTGAAGTACTATGGGTTTTACACTATTTCCAATATGCATAAGGTTTTAAAATAAAGATGTATTAATAGCATTTTTTAAATGGGTTTTGTATCTAAAAAAGGTTTATTTATATATATTTTTAGTTTTAATTTAATTAGAAGAAGCAGCTTATAGTTTTTTGGAATATTCTATCCTCAGAAAAAATCTTTTTTAATTTTTCGAGATCATATCCACTATCATTTTCTTAAAAAATCAACAAACTTCCTCCTTTAGGCTGTCATAATCTTGCCCAAAGTCAATTCATGATACCTCACATTAGGCTCAAATATTTTACAGCTGCTACTTTTCAATGAATGGGCACAAAATTGTAAAAACAATCCCCGCCGACCTGGCTCTAGTTCTAGTTTCGGTCGAGGTCCTGGCTGGCGCCTCGAACAATTACAGGATTTGGCAAAAAAAAAAACAGAGGAAGGCAAGGCGGGTCGCTGCCAATTAGGCTGCAGTTTTCGGTTAAGAGCAGTTTTTTCGAGCAGGGGCAGGCACAAGATTAATGACAAAACAATTAAGTGCGAAATATAAACAGTCGGGGCGGAACCGAGAGAACTCGAGAGCCGCACGGCGGGATATGGGACACAGGAGATGGCTTTCGGTGACTCGGCACTATGCGGCCATGATTAATTGAGAGGACGAGGACGAGGACGAGGCGAGGACTCAATGGCAATCGCTTATATTTTATTTCTCTTATTTTTTTTAATTTTTTAAATGCTGGGAGGAAAGAGATTTAGCTGTACCCCACCATGGAATAGCCGGGCTCCAGATCAAAAGCATGCTTTTAAGGGGGAATACTTAATTATAAAATAGAGAAAAAATTATAAAAACATATAGACAATATTAATTTCTATGTTAAAGAGAACTTTACACAAAGAAGGCTGTACCCCACCATGGAATAGCCGGGCTCCAGATCAAAAGCATGCTTTTAAGGGACGATACCTATATTTAAAATAGAGAAAATAGAGAAAATTAATTTCTATGTTCAAAAATAATAATAATAATAAGAAAATAATATAAATATTAATAACAATAATTTTCTTTTTTTTCGCCTTCCAGAACCAAATGGAAGCGCCAGACAGCGGTGGGCCTGGAGCTCCTGGCCGAGGCCGGCAACTATGCGGCCTTCCAGCGCCTCTATGGCGGCGCCACGCCCTATTTGAGCGCCTGGCCGTATGCGGCCGCCGCTGCCGCCCAATCGCCCCACGGCACCCCGCCCTCGGCCATTGACATTTACTACCGCCAGGCGGCCGCCGCCGCCGCCCTGCAGAAGCCAGCGCTGCCCGCCTCCTACCGGATGTATCCGACGAGTATGCCGGGGGGCATGGCGCTGCCGGGCATGCCCGCTCCCCCGCCTCCGGGAGCAGCGCCCATGCTAAGCGGCTATTATGCCGCCGCCGCCGCTGCCGCTGCGTCCGCCCAGCCACCGTCGGCGGCGTCGCTGCTGCCGCCGAGGGACCGCTCGCCCGCCACTAGCCAGAGTGCGACTAGCGAAGCGGACTGCGAGCGGGGCAGCAGCAGCAGTCGCCAGCGACTGATCACGCCCAGTCCGCCCCTCAATCCGGGCAGTCCGCCGCGGCGGGGTGGCGAGGAGGAGCTGCCGCAGGCGGATCAGGAGCTGGAGCGTGGCGAGGAGGAGCGGGATGACGACGACGAGGAGCTGGCCTTGGAGGTCTGAGCTGGAGCAGCCAGAAAGTAACACTAGCCAACATGCACGGGGTCTTAGGTTTTTTTTCGGATTTTTCAAGCTTGCTTAAATACCAAAAATAATGCTTATTTATGGAAAACCCTAAACTTATTTCTTTTAAATTTAAATTTTCCCTAATGTACAAATTTAATTTTGCATTTTCTTGTATATACATATTTAGCTTTCCTTTTTTACCAGTGTATTTCCCAAGCTTAAGCCTTTGTTGGCTAGTTTTTGTCAGCCCTTCGAGCTGGATCTCACAAAGAATGTCGCTAAACATAAATTAAAGGGGTGATATACATATACGCAAAAGAGAACTATGAAATGGCCAGGATTTTGTGGGAAAAGTTTGTTTAAAAAATTCAAAAATACAAACAAGAAATAGAAAATTATATTAACTCTTCTTCAAGGCTGGGTTGTATTTTTTCCATAGACTATATATGGAAACAATTTAATCTTAAAGAGAACCCAGATCTTCTTAGCCCTTCATATCTGAAAACGCAACAATTTAATTTGATTTCAAGTGCTAATTCATTTTATAATTATTGATAAATGCCTGTTATTTCGAGGTGTCAAGACCTTGACTGTCAATTACCTTTCAAAATAAATTAAAAAAATATTTTTTAGCAAACAATTTAACAATTTTTAATTTTTAAGTTAGCACTTTTAATTCCCTTGACAAAATCTCTAACAAATCCCTAAAAATTTAATTCAAAAGGGCTAAGCTTTGATTGACACAATATAAATTGCTTTGAAAAGTACCAGAAAATTCCTTTGGCCTGCTCAAGTTCACCCATAAATATTCTTTAAAAATTAACGATGTAAAAATTGTGTATATCTGCCAATTGAAAAATATATATGATGTATGTATGTATGTCTCAAAAGCATTCTCACAAGATATATGTATGGCTTGAAGCGTTCTCAGTATTAGACACTCTCCATGTTCATCTCTGTCTCTAAGAAGTAATCTCCAGTAATTGTGACCCAGAATAAGCAAATGTTTTTTTTTAATACATAATAAATATATTTAATTACATCTAGCATAGTGAAATTTTTGTAAATTTTTGTAAATGATTTTTGTACATACGCAACAGACCAACAACACAACATAATACTTTTTTTTTTGCAAACAAAATTTTTTTTTAAACTTTTTTTGTGCCTAGTCTTAAGACGTCTCTATTGTGTGTAGTAATAATAAAGCAAAAAAGAAAAAAGAGCAATCGAGAAATATTAAAAAAAAAAAGGAACGAACTGGCCCTTTATTTGGCAACTTAAGGACTTAAGGGCTGAAGGACCTGGCCGATCCTGAGCCTAATGCAAGCTGACACACGAGCAATGCGCCAACAATGCGTCCAAGTTGGGATCTCAAGGGGACGAGAGGCTGAGGACGACGAGGACGCACTCAAAAAACTGTTGCATTTTTTGGCCTGGCCTGGGAAGCGGCCACTAAACTGCTCACTTAGAAATTGTTAACATTTGCCAAGGGCCCCGGCAAGAAGTGAGCCCGCAACTCTCAGCCCACTTCGGTCTTGAGATCCCATCCCACTCCCTATCCCTACCATATATATTTCTGTTCGAGTTCCGAATCGATTTCAACTCCGCAAAGACGCCGTTCGAGTATGGAAACGTTTCTAATTGACTTGCCGCGAACGGAACTACCCTGAAAGGCTGTCGGCGAGCTAAGGATGACATCGTGAGGCAGTCAGGGGTTAATCACGAGCTGGGTTACTTGACTGGGAATTTTACAAGATTTTTTTCAGTGGGCTATATTGATCAGTTTTTTTTTTTAAATAAATATTTTGGGAAGTCAGTCCTTAAAGGTTTGAATAGATCAATTATGTCTATCAGGTTTCAGGAATATTATAATTAAAAAAAACTTTAATAATGAAAATGGCCATAATAAATCATTCAAATTTTGGGAATTAAAAAAAAAGAAAATAAATATATGAAAACAATATATATATATATATAAAAAAAAAGGAAATACTTTTCTGAATTAGGGTATCAAACTAAAGGTTGAATAAAGTTTCCAAATAATTAATTAAGAGTTTCAAACTAAAGGTTTAATAAAATTTCCAAATAAACTAATATAAATAAATAAAGAAATTTTTTATTGGTTTTCAAAAGGAATTTAAATTATAATAATAATCAAAAAAATACATAAATATATTTTCATTAGTTTCTCAAAAATAAGTATTCCCAGATTAATAACGACAACACATAAATTCGGATTAATGTATAGGTTCTCAAGAATAATCATAATAATTTTAATAATAAAATTATTAATATTCAATGAATGATATTCACTTCCATCTCTAACTGGTGGCAGGACCTACTCGCTGGCTATTTGTTTTGCCTGTTTACATGTCTCGCTTGCCATTTTTTGCTACTTTTATGACAATTTCAATTTCTGCACGGAGTCGCAGCGCAGCGCACACCCCACAGCCAGCCTTGGTTAATGTTTTAATTTATGGGGTTGCGGCTAAGCGAATTCAATTTGCGCTGCCTTCGAGTGGCGCACACACACAACCCTTGCAGTCGCAGTCTCATTCTGAGAATCGCATCCTGATCCCGATCCCTGGGCCGGAATCGCATCAATGTCGACTTTGGGACTCGGCGGCCTGAAGTGGCTGCGTCGTCATCCAAGTCAAGTGTCGAGGGGTTTGCCTGGAATTTTTGGGGTTGTGCGTAGAGAGAAGCTCGTTCGAACGTCTGCATAACGCCTCTGTAACAAATTGATTATTCGCTGCGGTTTTCCTCGCTGAGAACACAATTCTCTCTGTTCTCTGTTCTGTGTTCTTTTTTTCGCATCGATTTCAAATTTATATTTTATGAGTGCGCGTCGAGAGTCGAGTACATACTTATAAATTTATGAGTAGCCCGTTAAATCGTCAGACCGTGCGAAACTTTTCACTGCGAGAGCTTTTTGTTTGTTTGGCTTTCGCTTTTTTTTTTTTGGAGTGGGAGTTTGAGACTTTTTTTAGGTGGTGACTAGCCTGGAAATTTGTGTATTTAAATTGTCATCTCCCAGTTGATTGGGCAGGCAAAGTATCGAGTTGACCAAGGGAAAAAAAATGATAAAGAAAGAAACCCCAAAACTTCCCCAAGCAAATCCCGCATTTTTATGGCGCCCGAGCGGGGGGAATGTTTACGAAAGCCTGACAAATTGCGGGTAAAATAATATGCAAAAAGCATAAGCCAATTGAATTTTTTGATATCGGAGGGGTTTCAGGATACTTTGTAGCTTTTATTGTGTATATAAGGTAGGGGTAGGTTCTCACTGAAAAATAGATATGTAACAGGGAGCATTTTCAACCTAATGAGTTATATAAATTCTTGATAAGCATATAAATTCTTTTCTTGTTAATTTAATATATTTATTTTGAGCTCGAAAGGGTTTAAGGATTCTCCCCTGCCTATTTCCCTTCGATTCCATATTTAATTCCTGCAATTGCGTTCATTGTGCATTGCTCCATTCGAGTTTTGGGCGACTTTGAGCCTTTTGTGCATCCGAGCTGACAAAGTGCTTTCACACCGGAAGCCATTGCAATGCGTTCGCCGTCGTCGTCGTCCTTTCCCGGCCAAAGATCCCACGCACCACCCCCAAATCCGCCATAGTCCATCGCCCATCGCCCATGGCCCATCCTTGGCAGCTTCTATATATAATTGGCAACTTACTGGGGCGCGCCTTGAGTTCATTCGTTTTTTACTCGACTCTCTCTCCCAGCAGCAGCGAGTTCTTTGTGACGCTAATTTGTCACAGGATGCCGGGATGTCGGCATGTCAGGATGTGCAAGGATGCCAGGATCAAGGAAGGAGCAGGCTGCTTCATTACACAGGCAATTTGTTGCGCATAAAGCGAAGGCAACTGGCAACGGAACCGAGATGAATCGAAGGGAATATATACTAAAGGACACTGAGCGAAAATAACATATTTATAAAAGGGTTTTACCTTTTAAAATAAAGATAAATCTTGGTATTTGATTCGAGAATATTATTACTAAAATTTAACTTAGGAATTAAGCTTGGGAATTTAATAAAAACGTAGTTTCTACTGAAGGTCTTGGGCATTACTACTCTGTAAAGATATTGGGCTTATATATTTTGTTCTTGTTTATTCCTAATTCCCCTGGCTGATTTCTATATATTTTTTTTACTGTGTACCAGAGCACACATAGATTTTTCGGAAGCTTCCGTTATCAATAAATTTGTGCGCTTAAAAGCGTGTGTTTATCGAATTAGATGCCGGAATTGAGAATGGTGCCGAGGTCAGGAAGTCGATGGAGATTTATGGCGGGCCAAAGGGGGATGATGCTCGGCTCGATTCCCCAAACTGGACGTGAGGTTATGTCAATAGCAAATAAGAGAGGCAACTACTATTTCTTGTGGAAACACGAGCTGCTGCTGCCTTTAAATTACCGTAAATGGGTTCTGTGGCGCCAGGGATCAGAAAAATCGATTTGTCGGTCGTCGCCGCCAGTTAAACGCTGCCAATTTGCTTCCCTCTCCCGGGGATCTGCGCCGGAGAAGGCTTCTTTAGTTGGACCCACTACTGGTCGGTCGGCTACTGGTTTTTGAACCTGCCACTGAAAGCCCCCAAAACCGAAAACCGAAAACCAAAGCAAAGCCAACCGAACCGAACCGAACCGAGCTGAGCTGAGCCGGCGGCCCAATTTGCATGCGTTCGATTTGCAATTCGCTTTGCAATTGCATTTGCGGTTTTCGGTTTTTCAATCAATTCTAACTGTGCAAAAGGCAATCAGTCTGGGCATAAAAATTGACGCGGCTCTGGGTTTATTCAGGCAAGGAGGATATCCTGGAAAAATATATAAGATCTGGGAATGAGTTGTAGGGAAAAGGGTAGCTCTTAAGAGTCATTTACTATATTTCATAGAGAGATTAATAACAATAGAAGGAAATATGAAACTTACAGGATAAATATATAACTGTGTGGGCGGAAAAGAAGAAGTGGTAATCATTTAACACAAATTTAATCCAAGTGGAGTTCCCACAAGTCTATATACCAAATTCCGTTGCTCTAGCTTTTTAAATCCTGAAATCTAAATAGGTTTAAACAATAGGAGATGGCTAGATCGACGCATCTGTTGTTGCTGATCGAGAATTTGTAAGAAATATAATCTATTAAAATAAGTAAATAATATAGGAAAGCTTTTTCAAGCATTTCCGACACAATCTAGAATATATATTTATATATTTTTACATATTTTAATCTAGTATATATATTTATATATTTTTACATATTTTAATATATGTATTTTTATATATATTCATATGTTTAATATATTTTCATATATTCTGAGATATTTTTCATATATTTCTATATTTAATATTTTTGTATATAATTTTGTATATTTAGATATATTTTCATATACTTTTACATATTTTCATATATCTCAATATATTTTTATATATGTATAATATATATTTTATATATTTTTACATTTTCCGTTCTACTGCCGACAACAAATCCAACCCAGGACCATCGTATGCAGCGTTTAATGTGTAAAATGTGCTTGAATTTATAGTTCTCGTATGCCTAGGTATCACATACCACATATACCCCCCGTACAGGGTACTCCAAACTTTATTCAGCCGCCTTCTTTGGAGCACACGCCAATGTCAAAAGGTTCTCACAGCCTGATGCCCAAGCCGATGCCGATGCCGATGCGTGTAATAGTGATCCCAGGCGAGGTGATGTGATATGCCAGTAAGCCGATACTGCTTCTCCCAGCTAGTCTGTGTTATTTTTACCTTTTCATATTTTTTATATATTTTTTGGCTCCAAAAGCCGTTAGCCGAGAGCATGTGTGTGGTCCCCGCCAGGATCCGCCAGGAGTCGTGAGGTGCCAAAAGTCAAGCTTTTGTTTGGCCAGGTCGAGCGACGAGCGTCGTCGGCACGTGGCCGAAAAAAAAGGAGAAGTCACAGCAGTTGTATATATTTTGTATTTGTACCCCTCCTATAGAACTTATTTATTTACCGCTGAAGTGTGACTAAACTGCGCCGGCGGCTATGTTAATTGTAAGCGCGCTGCACAAATATATTAACAGTAATGCCCGCCGCATGTCAGTCACTCGCCGAAAGGTCCTCTGAATGGACCTCAAGCTGTGCCCGAAAATGCATTCAGAGGCCGTCGAAGGCAAACAGTTGCCACATCGGTATCCAATTACGAGGCGACTTCGACTTTGGCCAGAGTTCAGCCAATTTACGAGCACAATTGTGCCAAGTCAAGGCCCAGAAGCGAACAAAAAAAAAAAAAGAAACAGAAACAGAAACGGGAAAATAAAAGGCAACAGCAGGCTAAATAAGTAGGCACGCAAAAGGGCCAAAGGCAAAAAGGCAGCCCAGGGGTTGATCCAAGAGAGGGGTGAGTTATTGCTAAATATTAAATTAAATAAATATAGGAAATTGCCTTAAGGAAATTGTATTAAAAATCTGAAAGTAAAAGTATATGTAAGTAGTATCTTCTCTAACACTTTCCACTGCTTAATTAATAAATAGGCAGACTTTAATCCGCATTAAATTTGACATCAAATAAGAGACCCCTCCGAACTCACAGATCCACCCCCTGCTGGCTGGCGTCCTTGGCCGCCCTTGTGCCTGGTCCTGTATGCAAAATGTAAAATGTTCCTGGCCCTAATTTACTTACCATTGTGTTTGCCGCTTGGCCATTGTCAGCTTGCTCATTTGCTAATTTGACAGTTGTCAGGCGGTTCGCGGAGAGTTTTCCATTTATATATTTTGGCTGTCGATTTCCATTTCCATTTCGATTTCCATTTCCTTTTCTGCCTTTCCATTTCCATTCATCAAAATTGGCTTTGGGTGCTCATAATAATTTGTCATCAATTAGCCGAGGGTGTTGAAGTGCGCGGTAAACCAAGTGGAAGATGCCCATGCAGAGCACCCCTGTGCATTGTGGCAGTGGCATATGGTCACACTGGTAGGGGGAAGGACGTGCCATAGCTGTTGCAAATTACATTTGATTACTATTTTGATGTACTTTCGGGGAATTCCCACTGTGCCGCCAGTAGCCTTTTGTAAGCGATTCGAATTACCAAAAATGAATAAAGGAATATGTGATCATAATTATAATAGAATTTATTTTAAAAGGGGTTTCAAAGTTTGATCTTCTCAGTGTATTCCCATATTTCTATTTTTAATAATATTCAGCTGATCAAATTCCTGAACCAATTGACAGCGATTAAAACGCTTCAAGCGCTTAAAACGCTCTTAATAATGCAAGTTTATGGCCCGACCAGGCCAAGGCATGAATGAACCATCTACACTCCCGACCACAAAGCCCCCAGCTTGGCCCAAGCCAAGCCCAAGACAGAGACATATACGGCCTGCCATTCATATCCTACACATTATACAAAAAACTAAGAAAAAAAAACACTTAAGATCAGTGAGCGAGAGAGAGGGTTAAATGGAAAACTAGATAAATGCTATACAAATTGTTAACTGCTTTTTTATGCTAATCGCTTGGCATATTTATATCAACAAGAAAAATGACAAAATCAAAACGCAAAACGTTAAAGGTGAAGTAATCGACGAGCGCTGACTTGTCAAGTGCCCCGAAAGATTGCAGAACCCAAAGCCCAAAGAGAAACCCGATTTCGGTGGGGTTAATTTATTAAGACAGAGCCACACGCTCTTCAAATCGAAGACCCGAAGACTTATCCCCACGAATTAATAGGTGGACAGTGCGGGATGGTAAGTATAAGGGCAGTGACTTGTGTACAAATTAGTGAAATTAAACTAAATGGGTTTTATTTTATTTTAAACTTCAAGGAAAGCTTTTTTATGTGATTTATATACTTTAAAATGTAATATTAACTCCATTTACTTAATTATATCAAAAATTATAATGGAACATTGCCTTACTTACCGCTAGCGTTGGCTTAAAATTCTCAAGCCGGAATTTGTCGACTAAATATTGAACTTGATCTACATCTGGTACTGATGAGGAAGAGGCGTCTGTATAAAATGTATACAAAATATGATACTTTCTTCTTGATTATAAAAAATATTAAAATCTTTTGGTAAAATTAATATGTAACTCACTTAAAACTTTATAATCTGTGATATTTTCCAGTCTTTATGCCTATGCAACACACTGTCCATTCTATTTGGTGTTATTTGTATTTTTTTTTGTCAAATGAAGCGATTTGTGACAAAGGCTGTACGCATATAAATGATTTCGCCCTCGACTCGGGGCATTGTGGATGCTGAGATGCCGAGATGTTGATACAAATGTGGATGTTGAATCGGAACCGGGGGACTTGGGGGCCTTCGGGGGAAGGTGGCTTTGGCAAATGGCTTGCTAAGTGGTTTTAACACTTTTATGGCGTTAAGTTTTTAATTTTATTCGCTAATAAATAATTTAAGTCAATTTCGAACAGTATAAAAGATTGTGCATTAATTAAGTTTCGGAGAGGGACGAGATGGCGACACGTTTTGTTTTCGATTCGGATTCGATTCGATTCGAGTTCGATTCAATTCGATTAAGCTCTATATACATACAAGTATTTATATATATACACTTCGTTGTTTTTTGTGGTTTATCTTCTCTTCCTTATCCGTTCATTCAGTCGAAAAAATCGTGGCTGTGTGCGTTAATGCCTCGATCCGAGATCGGATTTTGGAATCGCGAACGGAGTGCGATGACAGGGCATTTGTTTTTGTTTAAAATGACATTAAAGTAATTATCTAATTAAGTTAACATTTTGCTTAAAGATAAGTGCTAAATTATTTATTTTCGAATCTCATTATTCGATATTTGTTGTTCGCCTTCCTTCGCCATCGCCGTCGCCACGGCAGCATAAATATTTTGTGTGCTCATGTCTGTCGCATTTATTTTATGTGGTTATAGATTCCGTGTGCGCATTGTTCGAATCAATTTTTCTTACGATTTCTTCTTTGTTATGGTAACACCTGATATCGGCCGATATTGTTATTATTATTGTTGAATTTGAATGGCCATCCGCTTATAGGTTTTCAGCGGGGGAAAAGTCTGTATTATATTTAAATTCTTTGAGCAGTGACTATTCCCTTAAATATTCAATAACTTGGCTGCATTTTATAGTGGGACGAATTTATTCTGGATTTTAACCTTTCTTTTGGTTCTTTAGAAGCTTTTTATTAAGGTTTACATGTCTTTGTTATAAGAAATACACTTTTTGGTTTTATTTCCCATAAATATGACATAAATAAATTTTAAAAAAATGTGAATTTCATGAAATTCAAGTCATTTAAAAGTTACTTATAATAATATATAAAATAAACTCTTTTTATTCTAGAAATATTATTTATCCTTCAATTTCCCATTAAAAAAAAGATCTACAAGTTGTAATAAATATGATACTAATTAGAAATAATCGTTAAATATAATTTAAAAGTAATTTACAAATTTATCATTAATAAATTCCTGAAAATAAACTAGTTATTTGGAATTTTCATTAGGCAATATTTTGAAAGTTACTTAGAATTATAAATTAATATCTGTGTTAATGTATCTCTATTTTTAGTAACTACAAATATTATATTTCTTTAATTTCCACTCAAGAAATCGTCAAAAAATTCATAAAATTATGATATCTAACAGAATTTGCATTTAATTTTATTTTAAAAGTTACTAAAATAATTAATTAAATATAAGTATTAGTTATCAGACATTTTCTTGTTAGAAATATTATTTATTCTGTTATTTCCTATTCAGAAATAATTATAATTGCCTAAATAAATTTCGAAAAGAATATACTATTTAAAAAAATACCTCAAGTTATATATTAAACACAAGTACACATATACCCCTCTCTCAATACCCTTTTCAGCTATTTGTAAGGCATCTCTCTTTGTTTTATTTTGAGGCATTCCTCGCCTGCCATTCAACTCCAGTTACAGTCATCTACATAAATCAAATAGTTCCTGTCTGGCGACATCCCCCTGGGCCTTTGTCCACGCTTTTCGTTTTTGTCTTCAGATTGATCCATTAACATGGCTCAAAGAGACTGTGAAGCAGAGAAGGAGTACGCGGAGGACTGGGGGATCTCTCTGGCCTGGCCCCTTGCCCCTCGGCTCTCGACAACGTGCCACTTTATGACGCCCCGAAAACTTTGGGCCGCGATAAGCCCACGCGTCCGGCGATGACGTGCGCCGGCCGATGTCCTCCTCCTCGGCCCCCTCCTTGGACTCCGCATTCGGATGGCGATGGAGAGATGGCACATCAATTAGCACACCTACCTACCTTCGACTCAGCTCAGCTCGGCTCAACTCATTGCCAAACTGGACTCTCTCTCTCTGTGGCCATTCATTAAAGCTCGGCCTTGCTATCAGTTCGCTCGTGATGAATATATTTTAGCTGAGACCACAACCCGAAGGAACAGCCCAGGAAAAGGACAGACAATCCAGGGGAAGTCCCTGATGGACAGTTTTCATACCCCTTTTATACAAGATTTGTTTATAATATCTTGTATTTATAATATATAACATTACCCTACTCAAACCTTTTAATACATGTTTCTTTATTACGATTTTCCTGAGAGAAAGTACAGTTAATACACCCCAAGTGCTACCCTATACCCCCACAGATGAGTTCAGCCCGAAGACCTGGGCCCGCAGACCCAGGTCCCAGGTCCCCAGGTCCAGTATTCGACGCCGAGGTTGGGGCTTGGGGCTTATCTGCACAAGATGTATTCAAAAGTGCATAATGTAAAAGTTGTACGCGATTGCTCCAGATAGAAAAAACTCGGACATCCACATATATAGGCACTGAGAGAAATATTTATAAAAATGCATAGATTATTTATTATTTATAGGTAAATTAAATCGAGTTCAAATCAATTTATATTTACTCTACCCATAATATTCTTTAAAATTATAAAGTAATAATAATACTTGGAAATTAAACATATATATTTTTTTTTAATTCGTATATAAATAAAAAATAAATGAAATACTTGTCCATATTTTATTTATTTTCTCAATATGTTTATCACCAAATAAAGTTGGATGTTTTTGTAATCAAAAATGGATTTAAAATCAATTAATTTCGACTAATATTTCGATATTTTTGTAAGCAAAAGCGATTTAAAATCGATTATTATATCGATTTTTGTTTGGTCTATCAAGTATATAATTTCGAATGAAAATGGGTCAATATAAAATGTATTTTACTTGAAAAATAAATATTATTGGCATTAAATATAAATAAATTTTTTATATAACTCAAATATAGGTAAAGAATTAATTTTGTACTTAAAGTAATATTTATATTTAAAATATAAGTAAAGAATAAATATTTCAATCAAAATAATATGTTCTAACTTTAAGTTAAGGATAGATATTTACAATATTTATTTTTTAAATATGCTTGAGAACAGCTTTATTCTCCTAACAATGACATTTCCTAGACCCATTATTAAGGCCTTTTCAAGTCTAAAATCCTTAGTACTATTATTTTCTCCCTGTGCCTTTGGTATATAGTGTGTGTGTCTCAGCTGTTGTTGTTATTATCTGAAGCATTGCTGATGCTTATCGCCGGGTTGTAAACGTGTGAGCTAAAAATACCAGGCCCAGAGCCCCGACCGACTTCCCTACCTCCCCGCCGATGCCATTATAAAAGTTGCATCAATTAGCCAAGTTCGGTTACTTTTTAGAGTTAGCTGGGATGTTCGTTGTTTCGGCCTTTTTTTGTATTTTTTGTTTGTTTTATTTTGGGCCGCTTTTGTTGTCGCTGCCACTAAACTATAACGATAACGAGAAACAATGTTAAACTTAAACATCAACACCTTTTAAGAGCCTGAAACGAAAGGCCAGGCACGGGCACCAAGCCCAGGCCCAAACCCAAAACCCTAACCGAATTCAAACCCAAAACCGAACCCAATTCCAGACCGAGTGTCTGGTGGCCTCCTCCGACTTGGCTTGAAAGCGGACTTGGACTTTCGGCCCAGTCCCTGTCCCTGTCCCTGCCGACCTGCCGGCCTGCCTGCCGCCTGTGAGTGTGTGTTTGTGATATATTAAAATGGATCTGGGTTCGGCACTGCGGCCTTTTTCGTTCTCGTTTTTTATGGCACAGTTTAGGAGATAACAAATTTTTGTTACAAGCAAATTAAAAGGTTTTCCCCCGTCGCCGCGCGTCCCCAGATCGAGGATCCCTCTCGCCGAAGAATTCACTTTTATCGATTGTATTTGCTTGCATCGTTTAGTCGATAATTTTGGTAATAAATTTTAAAATAAACAGCCCATCCCCGGCTCCCCAGGCCCGGGGCGGCCCTTTTTTCTTTGGATTTGCCTTTGGCCCGCTTAGTGTGCGCGTGGCATTAAGGCCACAAGTCGTCGTAGTCGTCGTCTTCGTCGGGGACTTTGGTTTCTTTCTTTTTTGTGGCAAGGCAGGGCGAGACGAGACGCCGCCTCAAAATTCCACGGCCGCACATAAATTCAGAACATCAGATTAAGAAAGTGTTAATGTCGCAGCAATTTCCTTTTATCTCAACATAATTGAGCGATAGAATTTGAATTTAGCTAAGAGCCAAACATAAATTTAACAGCCACAAACAATGCCAGACCCTTATTCTAACACCTATTTTCGGCCGCGGCTTTTCCCCTATCTCTGTGTGGGCAATTCAATCGTTGGCACATCAAAGTGCCTTGGGTTTTCTTTTTGTCACAACAAATAAAAGGTAAGATGCATATGCCGAGTCTCATAAATTTGTCCCATTTTTATTCTTCGAGCTGCGCCTGCGCACATTTTAAATCAAAAATGCATAATTGAATACCCTAAAGCAGCATCAATGGGGCCTGGGGACAATCGACTTTTTCAGAGGTTATGGCATTAATAATAAATATAAATTACTATATAAATAAGTAACTCAAATCAAATATTTTGTGTTTATTTATATGCCCATCCTCTGCCGGCACACGCACAGTGCTGCCAAATAACAGTAACAATAACAGAGTTCCCAACACACGAAAGGCTTCTGAAGTATGGGCACACTTATCGCTTGCATTACTTGCACTAGGATACCCAAAAATGACAAAAATGTGTCTTAAGTTTTTATCTAAATTACAACGCTCAATATAATTTATTGTTTTATCATTAAAGTAGAGTATTAATCAAAGGCCACTTTACAAATATTCATTTTTTAATGAATTTCTTTTCCGAAAGATACAAAATGAACAGCTATTAGTTTACGACCAAGTCGACCTGCACGTAACCCGAGAATAAAGGCCCGCTTCTTTGATTCTTCCCATTTCCACTAACAACGGAAAAAAGCAGTGAAAGTCTCCACAAGGGCCTGGATAATCTTTCGGAAAAACTTCAAGTTGCGTCATCTCAATGGCTAACCCTTAGAGTCCACCGGAAGCTATCAAAACCTCCTCTTCCTTTCACCTAGAGAGTTTCAAGAGAGAAAGAGGAGGAGGCGTCCTCTCTGGGAAACATGATTGTGTGCTTGATGTGGCGGCAAGGGCTAATGATTAATGAATGGAATCAATTAAGTCTCATTAATGAACCATTTTTGGTGGCTTGGATACAAACAATTTTCGAAGGCAGACATCTCCTCAAGTGTCAATAATTTGTGGGCTTTCGGGTTTCTCCCCATTAAAGCGATCCAAGTCCTAAGTCTCCTATTTCCCCAAAACAGTAGCCAATAAAAATGCCGCAGGCCTCTGGGCCCTGGGCCTGGTTTCGCATTATAGTTGATTGAACTTGCCCCTAAACCCCCGACAATATATGCAAAATCATAGTCGCTTTATTTGGCGAAAGCTTAACAATAGATCGCTAAATAACATTTGAGTACGCACTCGCAGGCAGGAGAGCACTGGGAGAAAATAATGGATAATAAAAATCAATTTTTAGAGATACAAACAATAATAGAAAGAATATAGTTTGAATTTAAATAGTTACGTTCTTTTTTAAATGATTTCTTTTCTTGTTGGTCAATCGCAGAGTGACCGTTCTCTCATCTCATCCTATTTTACATTCATTTTGGAACAGTGGAATCGAAACATAATTTTGGAAATTCACACTTAACTAATGTTACCTTTAGAAATGCCACCGAAATGCACATAACACACAGTACTCTTATTCAATAAATGCTACTACTTGAGATAAAGAATGCTTTGTTTTCTTTTTTAATTTTAATGCAACTATTTCAAGTTATTGGCAGACATTTCTCCGAGTGCCTGGTGTAGGGTGTACGTGTACTGAGTGTGAGCGACGACTCCCGTGTGGTCCTCACATTCACTTCACTCGAGTACACTCCACGCCGGGGCATGTGAACCCGCTGCGGACCGAGGACTGCGGACTGCGGACTGCGGACTGTGGCTGGCAAAAGGTAATTTAATAACAATTAAAAGGCATTCGGTGCATGGCTTTTGAAGCCAATCTCCGCGTTACGCATTAATGAGCACTTAACTTGGTCAAAAGTGGACTGTGCTGCTGCTGCTGCTCCACATAGCCAGCCGATTCATTGAATATCCATCCGATCGCGCATCGAGAGTCACAGGTTTCGGTTCGGTTCGGTTCAGGTTCGGTTTCGATTTACGCATATCGCATTGATTACATTTTGAACGTTTGTCAATTTGCTTACCATTCACCACCATCATCGCAGGCCAGGTCTTCTCTGCCCCTGCCCCCTCTCATAAATTGTTTAAAATTAGTCAGTCGTTACGCGTGCGAAAGTCGTTGATCGATAAACCAGAAGACGAGCTAGTCCGCAGGGGTTTCCCTGAAGAGATCATGGGATGATCACAAAGGAGAAAGAAGAGCTGTTTCGGAAGAGAGCCATCAGAGAAAGAGTCACTTCAGTAAACGATGCTGACTAACTTCAACATTTAGCTAGACTCCGTTGGGAACTCTAGTGCACCCCTTATGGGCATTGGACTTTATTTATGATTTATAATTATTTTTATCCTAACAAAGGAAGATACTATATCTTATTGATTTTTCCGTTTTAAAGTTATAATTCTAGTTCTAGTATATAGTTTAATAGGGAGAAGGCTCCCCTGTTTTTCTGTGACCAAGAAAATACGAAAAGTAGCTTCAATCTAGATTGATTCGCCTTGTGATGCCACAATATATAGTCTTTAAACAGTCATAGCTCTCAAAGCGTTTTATTCAAAACGATTTTTTCAATAGATAATTTTTTTAAGAAGTTGTAGATTTAGAAAGAGTAGACTATCTATCTAATTCTACAACTTGTTAAAAATATTATCTATTGAAAATATAAAAAATAGTCCTACGGCCTAAGCTCTTCTAGTCTGTTATGTTATACATAATTCCTATAATAAATATAAATAAATACTTAACCCATACCCTTGTAGTTTCATGAAACACATTTTCGTACTTTCCTTGCCAACGATGACTAAACTATTTACGTAATTGAATAGTTAGCTGTGTAGACACACGGAGCCAACCGAGGCGTCTCTCAAATTGATTGATGATAATTTGTCACACGGTCGGACTATCAATTTCGGCCAAAAAAAGGATGCGACGCCGTCAAATGCGGCGACGGCAATCTAATGCCGATAAAAAAGGCACTAAAATGGTCCACCAGGAGGGAACACTGAGTGGCAAGGGACAATGGAGAAGGGGTTACAGGCGGTCAGGTATTAGAATGTCTCTAGGTACACGCTGAACTTGAGCGTGGGCAACTGTGTCACAGTGGAAAGATCATATAATTAAAGGAGGTTTCGAAAAGTCTATGAAATACCCGGTTCTCAAAATTATTTTCTAAATGTTCTTAATGTTCAGTGTTAAATTTAAGTTTAAACCATGTTCAAATATTTTAATATATTTTTGAAAGTGAATAAATTGATAGGTTTGTAAAAATGCCCGGGTATTCCATGGTCAATGTGCTTGATTTTATGATATAAAATAATTTAATTGAGTGCAACCCACTGTTCCCAAGGTGGACTCCAGTTTCCAGATTCAACTTGTGGCCTATCCGTCCGCTATACCTCTCTGACCGCCAGCTTGTCCGTCAGTCCGCTTGTCCGTCTGTCCGCTGGAAGTTTCGTTCGCTCGTTGGCTCGGTCAAGTGTGCATGATTGATGAATTATTTTGGTTTGCGGTGAATCAAAACGACACCATTGGAAACCATCATCAGCCCCCGATCCGCCCCGCCCCCGATTTGATGACATACTCCCGCCCTCGATATGGCCGATAGCCGATGACCGTTGGTAAATTGAGATGAGGTTGATTTGTTCCAGACCTTGGCCCTCCCTCCTCCACTCTAATTGTCCGGCGGAGAGCGGAATGGGTAAAAGGTTGATACGGAAAAAAGGTCTGGCCTCCACTCCAGTCCCCTAATATCATTAAAAAGGATATCGATAGGCGATAACATGGCTAAAATTGATTGAATTGTTTCTGTCGCCGTTGTCGTTGACTCTTTTTTTTTTCTGTTTTTGGTTTGTTTCATGTTGGTTGTCGGTCGTTTATTTCTTTTACCGTCTTGTTTGGGGCTTGTCTTTATTTCGGCTGCTCGCCGAAATCGAATCGAAATTGAAATGTACAACACGCAGGACCGACCACTCAATAGACCAAAAGTAATTAAGATAAATACGCAGCGATAGAGGTAAATAAATATAATTGTTTTCGAGTAGTTTTTCGCCGAGCATTTGACAATTAATTGTGTCTAAGAGGAGAGAGGGTTAATAATTAATAATATTCAACTATTATTTTATTAAGAAACCTTCTTCAGGTACTTCGTGGCGGCCATGTATGGCCAGATTTTTAATAAAGCCAACTAAAATGTAATTAAACCTAATTTATGGGGCTAATGAAGAGATTTTGATAAAAATAAACCCAAAATTAACAAATGAAATGGGTGAATCGTGGAAGTGAAAACGTTACGACAAATGAAAATATGGGGAAATGGTCAGTGGTCGCGGTGTGTGTGTGTGCATTCATTAGCAGGTATTTTTTCGTTTTTGTTTTTCGGGTGACAAAAGTTTCCGGTTGGCCACGGCTCTGAACTAATGGCCGAACGGCGAAAATCACACGAACAAAAGACATTTTAATTGAAATTTTTAAGTTAATTAGTGCGAGTCTGCCTTTTCCGCTCGAGGAAGGATCTCGCACCCGATCGAGGGGCCTATATACTATATACTAATGAGACCCGCACCGTGTCTCTCTCCGGCCTTTTTATGGCATTATTTTCGACATTATGATTTGAGGCGACAGAAGTGGAATTTATGGGCTCTGTCTTGCACCATTCCAGTGCCAGTGCCAGTGCTTTGTTTTGAATGGCATAAATTGTCATTAGATAAAGTTTATTACTCAATTATCGTTCGAGGTTGGCAAGTATATATTTTTTTATTATTTGTTTTGTCGGCGATTATGATAGTTTGCCTTTGAATGGTGACAGCATTGAGTGCTCTTGTCGTCTCGCTCCTACCTCTGGGGGTTGCTTGGGGGCGTGGCCGTATATAGATAGAGATATATTACCTTGGCTATAGTCCGATATGGTATAATAAATCGTTATTTCTTAAGTTACTTGTAATATTATGGACTTTAACTGTGCATTTACAAAAGAAAAACTTAAAAACTCTAAGATCTAGTCTTCAAGTCTAAAAAAATAGTGCAATTAAGCTTATTTAATTATTATTATTATTAATTAATATTAATATTATAATTATAATTATGCTGAACTTGGAATACATTTACTTTTAAAGTTTATCACCTTTAATATAAATTTAAAAAAAGTGTATTCAATATTTCAAGCTTTTTTATTCATATTTAATTTTTTTGTTACATTTTAACACCTAAAATTAATACATTTACTTCTACTTTGGTATATAATTATAATTATTTTAAGCTTGAAATGTGTTGTTTCAGTTACTCTTAAAGTTCCCCACCTTTAATATTAATTAAAAATAGTATATTCAATATATTAACTCTATAGCAAGCTTTTTTATTCATATTTAATTTTTGTTGTTACATTTTAACACCTAAAATTAATATCCTTAATGAGTCTCGACATGTTTTTGTTCCAGCTTCCACTTAAAACCCTGCTAAAAGCACAATAAAAGCGAAGCAACGACAAATATTAACATACTTTTAGAGCCAAACGTAGGGCATTTGCATAATTTTCGTTAAGCCATTCCCATTCCACCCGCCGAGAAAAAAGTTTGGAGAAAATGCTTGAAAATGGCGCGCACTTATGCCAAATTAAACTTACAAAAAAAAGCAAAAATAAAAAGAAACAACAAAAAATGGCGCCCAAAAGTGGAAAGTGATGCAATGTCTCTCGGTTGCCATCTCTGTGGTCCCCATCCCGGTCCCGGTTCTCTTCTGGCTCTTCTACCATTATGTAACAAATTACCTTGGAAAAGTGCTCGTGTATTCGCTTTTTAAATATGCAAAAAGAGCGCAATTTACATAAATTTTTCGACTCTCTCTTTCGCTCGACATTAACACAATTTTAACTCGCAACACCAACAGGCGAACAAAAAAAAAAAAGAAAAGCAACAAAAATATGAAACAACTTTATTGTTCGTTAAAGCAAGGACATTAAGATACCCTGGATTGGGAGTTAGGCTTGGGAAATGCCTGTAATTACAAAGAATAAAGAATTATATAGAATAAAAGACATATCCTTTTATATTTCTTTCAATTTTATTATAGTAATATTTTATTGTTTGTTTTGATGTAATTACATTTGTAATTAGATTTGTATTCGCTGCTGAATTCTTAATTGAGAATTTTAGTGCAACGCAAACGCTGCAGGCCTCTGGTAGCCTTTGGACTTTGTTCCATTCAAAAGTTATAGTTCTAACTTTCCGCAATATTTTTTAAATACCAAAAAAGATATCCTTAATATAGAAAATTAAAATAAACATCCATATAACCAATCCACCCACTCCGATGCAGGGTCCTTGAAGCTCTAAAAAGTTGCCGTGGTGGAGGTTGCCTGTTGCTAGCTGCCAACACCCCCCCTCCGGCTGGTGGCAGGGCTGGTGTGCGGTGGTGGTGGTGTTTTTAGACTGTTTTGGGTTGGTTGTCATCGGTGCCAAATTAACAAATTTACGCCAACTTCTCCAGCTCAAAAGCGTGACAGGACGGGGGACGGAGGACGGGGCACTGGGGGGTGGCTTCACATTTGACATGTCCTGCGGTGGGTGGTTTGGCTGCTCCTGTTCGCAGGTCCTTGGGTGGTTGGTCCTTAAAGTGCTTTCCTCGCTCTCTCTCTCCCTCTCTCTCTGTGTCTGCTTTCGCCTCCTCGCTTACCGGCACTCAAATTAAATATTCCGGCACCATTAGTGCTAAAAATGTTCACATTAAAAACATTTTGCATTTTTTTGTTGGTCCTCTCTTTGGTCCCCTCCGAGTCTCTGGAAAATTAGCTAGAAATTTTCCACGGAAACTTTGTTTTTAAGCATGGTCAAGTTTGGTTTTTTTTCGGTGGAAAATGCACACAGATAGAAGATGGAAGTTTTTCTTTTTGCGCAAAAGACAACTTTTGCATTAGTCCGAGCGAAGTGTCCTGGTACTTAAGGATGGAATTGTGGAAATGCCAGGGTATTGTCTATCCAAAGACACTTATTTTCGTACATTGTTAAGGGTTAATTTTTTTTGTAATTAATTCATGGTTTATTTCGGGAAGTAGCATATTTTATGTATTGTTTTGGTACTTAAGAAGGTTTAACAAAGATGGTAAATAAGTTACTAATTTTTTAAGATAAAAAAAAAACCGATTTGACATCAGGATAGAGGATAAAGTGATAAAAAGAGTGTAAAATATCATAATTAAGTATAATTATGCCTTCAACTTATAAATATTATTATAAATATGTGTAATCATAATTTGTTTCATCTGTAAATAATTTTGTATGGTACTTTCTTCTGTTTAAATAAGATAGAAATCTCAAGGTAAAAGGTTAAAAATAATGCAAGCGAGCTACATAGATAGAAGGTTGCTTCTTTTTCGTATAATAACTCCCAAGTTTATCAACCAATTTTACTCAAATTTCCCATAAAGAAAACCTTCAAACTGTTTCATAATAAACTCAAACCCCATGATGATAATAATCCACTGATAAGATCTATTTCGAGTGCCCCAAAAATGGCGTTAAACTGGAACGGAGCTGAAGTATTTGCTAATGATGCCTGGCAACGCCTCTGGATGCCCAGATGATCCCATTTCTCGGCCGCACCGATCAAATGTTAATTCGAAAATAAATGAAAGGTAATTATACGGACGGACTTCCTGCACTTGCACTGCCCTGGCACTTGAGCCGGCAATGGCAATACGTGTCACGGACAAATCATGTCTGGCCTTTTGATGTTATCGCCACTCATTACGTGAAGGTGTGACCGGGGGGCACCGCTGACAGCTGGTAGCACTTCCCAAAACATTTTCCATTTTCCAGGCCAGGCCTAACGAGGTCGTCCTCGGACGCAGGTCTGCCGCTGTTCCCGCCCGGTGACAGGTGGTGCTGGAGTGCACTTAATGTCCCGAGCAGGAGCAGGTTTAGTTCTCTTTTTTTAAGATATTTTGAAGAAGAATTTAACGCCTTTTAAATTATTTAGTAATTTTTAATTTATCTTGAACTTTTTTCTAAATTTATTTAAAATAATAAATAAGCTATGAGTTCCCCTTTTTATTCGCTTTTTCAAGACGATCTCACCTGTTGTTGCCTTTCACACCTCTCCCTCTGTATTTTTTTTGGTAGGTGTGAAGCGGTATTTCCAGTCTGCTCTCGGTGCTGCGGGCCTTATCTAAATTGCTTTTTAGGTATCAATATTTTAGCTCAAGTGTAAATTATACGCACACGCTGCAACCGCCATAAAGGTGAGGAAAGTCAGCCGAGAGGGAGATCCATCCTCATCCCCGGAGGAGCCAGCGCAGTTTATTTAGTGCTAGGCCTTAGATAAATCTAAAAGCCTTGGCAACAGGCGAGGACGTGCACCGAGAAAATAACTAACTTAAAAATAAAGAGACTAAACCTATTAAGATACAAAAATATTTACAAAATAATATAGATTTCTTCTTGATATTTACAAAATCAAAGGTACGTTTGGTCTTGAATTTTCAGTATTACAATTAAAATAATAATAATTTATATATTATTTTTATGGTGTATACTCTAGTTTTTTATTTACTTTCATGTAAAGGCTAAGTATGGTCGTAGTAAATGCAAGTTGGCGAGGAATCAGGCTAAGAAATCGGTCTAAAGAATGTACAAATAATGCTGGTGATAAATAGAGATAATAAACTGATAGTAAACTAACCTGAATATAAGTAAAAATTGAAGCCAGTAAGTAAATAAAATTTTATATAATATATATAATATAAATAATAAGATATTTTACGAGTTTTTGACCAGGATCTCTCTTCAAACGCATATACCTGATTCTTTGATCGGTATTAACAAGAAAGTTGTAGTAAATACACTGCGCGTCATCAGATTAGCGCCCCCTGAGCATTCTCGGGTAATGTCCAATATTATCCAAACTATCAAGGCTAAAGCCATAAAACTTTTTTTGACGATACTTTTAATAATATTCTTCAAAATAAGATAAGGTACATAATGATAAGTATAACAATAATATTTTATTTATTTGAAAAGAAAATGTATACCAAAAATATGAATTTAATTTTGCGTCATCAGATTAGCGCCCCCTGCTTAAATTTATTGAATTTTTACTTAATGCTTAACAACTAGTAGTGTTTTATGTTTTATCTTATTATTTACTTATTTTCTAATCAAATTAATAGTGGGTGGTCCCGCCCCCATTTTCCAGGACCTCACAGATCCTGCTGGAAAGTGACTCGTACAATTTCTCAATGTATTGTAATGATATTGAAGACCAAGCTTCTTTAATCCCGTCGATGAGCTCAAATTTTGTACTATACTGCTTTCCAGACTCGTATACTTTTCTTGAGAGCCATCCCCACACGTTCTCTATTATATTTAAGTCCGGAGAGTACGGCGCCAACTCCAGGACATCAACGTTTTGGCCCTGTATCCACGATTTTACAGATCTGGCAGTGTGGATTGGAGCGTTGTCGTGTTGAAAACGCCATTTAAGATTTCCAAAACAATTTTGGAAATGTGGAAAAGCCGTTTTTAAAAGATTATTATACGCCACGGCGTTCATTTTTCATTACGCCACCTACCCGGTGGCTCGCATATGACATGGTCGAAGGAGTGGCGCTTTGTAGTCTTTTCCGAAGGAAAAAAAATTAATTTAGAAGGCCCTGACGGCTATAATTATTATTTCCATGACATGCGTAAAGAAGAGCATATTTTAGATCGTTTACATAGCCGGGTAGGTGGCGTAATGGTATGGGGAGCCATATCCTATT